>CABFVX010005525.1:39046-49986 GCA_902151425.1 Timema shepardi | reverse complement strand
GGTGTGACATGAGACATAATACGGTGAACGGGGCATTTATCATGAGTAGATTCCAATGTTTACTTTTGGTTTTTGTAGAATAGTGTTCATTAGCCCGTTTAATCTTCTTTTCTGGTAATGTTTATGTCGATAAACGTTACAAATCTCGCCCCCTAGACAGATGGGCGAAGGGCTCTCCAGCGACTCTCACACACTCAGAGTCTGCAGACGGGCAACTCTCTTCTTTAGGCAAGCCCCGATGTGTCTCATCCCCCACGGCAAATCTCACGTGACGTCGGGCATCTGGCAGCGGCACGAGAGCTCCAATATACTGAGTTGTCCTCAGAAGCTCTAACTCAGTCTTATTTCCAAAACTCTCCAATGTAGAGGGATGGTTAGGGAGTGGCGAAACCAGGAGCGGAGGTCCTCTCATAAATAACTAAAACAGAAAGTAAATAAGTAGTACCATATTCTCGTCAACACGTATTAAGAGTCTTTGAGCAGACTGCACCAGTTCACTTATTCTTTAATCAATTTGTCTTCCCAGAGACAAGCTCCTAAAGCTTTAACACACAGTTTTAGCATTATTTAAGTTATCTACATATATACTTTTATTAATCACGGTTCTCTATGCACTGGCCAACTTTGCATAACTAGAGTTCACTCGTTTTAGAAACAATATCTTCTCACAGAAGGTTCACTGAATATCTACATGACCAAGGTTCCTTCAGTGGGTGCCAAAATATAGCATAAATTAAATCCTAACAATTAACAACAAAAAAATTAAATTTTCTTACGACATACGGCAACACAATTTCAAAACATGCTTCGAAGCATGTCATTTAGGTCGACATAACAAATACTAATAACAAAAAACTTAAGTTGTACTAACTAAGCCTAAATTAACCTAAACTAGACAGTGACTACATAGTCACCACGGTGGCCATCCAGTCACTATCGAGTGACTGCTCGATACAACGTATTTACGGCGGGATAATTTTTAGGTGGCTGACATGAGTTCTTCCGAAAAGATTCTAGTCCTCCTTGTCTTTTAGACGGATGCTGACGGGGGTGAGAAACTGATCAATCAGCCATGGACCACTCCATTTTTCACACAATTTGGCTGAGATCTTCTCGATAGCGGAGCTGAGGGGGAACTCTCTGCACAGAACGGCGTCACCGATCTTAAAGGGAACGGGAATCCTACCCTTATTATAGTTAGCAGCTACCCTACGTTGAGCCTTCTTGAGATTTTCCAGCGCAATGCTACATCTATCTGTGTGGGGAACTACGTCGTCCTCCTCTAACAAGGGGTGGATGTCCCATACAGATTACAAGGGGTGATTTAATTCTCTTCCTAAAAAAACAGAAGCAGGGGAGGAACCAATAGAGTCGTGGTACGCAGTATTGAACGCTAAATTTAAAAACTCTAACTCCTGATCCCATCTACTCTTAACCTGATGGTGGAACACTGTGAGGGCAATGACTAAGTTCCTGTTGAACCTTTCTACCTGATTAGGGCCTGGATGATATGGACTCGTGTTGGCGCAGCACAGTGGGGGACTTTTGGTGAGTTTCTTGAATTTAGAGTCTTTTCTTGGAGCATATATTTCCAATAAATGCTACACCTGTTGAACCTTTCTACCTGATTAGGGCCTGGATGATATGGACTCGTTGTGATGTGCTTGACGCCCCATCCAAAACACACATTTTTCGAACGCTCGCCGTATTCTATTTCAATCTGTGTATAGAGGGCCCACACACCCCTACCAACCCATGAAAAAAATAATTGCTCTAAAGTGCGAAACACAGAGAAGCGTGCAACGTTCATTTGTTGTTATCGCTTACAATGGCACTAGGGGCTCCAAAAAATGTCCAAATCCTTCTGCACAATGCATTAACAGTAGTGGAAGCCTTTATGTCACGTAGAGGAATTAGAAAGATAAATTTTGAGAACGCATCGATGAGCACCAAAATGCAGGTGTTTCCCAGAGAGGAGAGGGTGATAGGGCCTATATAGTCTACAAAAACTTTCTCCCAAGGGCGATGAGCTACATCGGCCGAATGCAGTCCAATGCGGGAGTTCTGCGCCGGTTTAGCCTTCTGGCAATCAACGCAGCGGTTAACCCAGGATTTAACGTCTTTATACAAGCCGGGCCAAAAAATCCAAATCCTTCTGCACAATGCATTAACAGTAGTGGAAGCCTTCATGTCACGTAGAGGAATTAGAAAGACAAATTTTGAAAACGCATCGATGAGCACCAAAATGCAGGTGTTTCCCAGAGAGGAGCGGTTGATAGGGCCTATATAGTCTACAAAAACTTTCTCCCAAGGGCGATGAGCTACATCGGCCGAATGCAGCCCAATGCGGGAGCTCTGCGCCGGTTTAGCCTTCTGGCAATCAACGCAGCGGTTAACCCAGGATTTAACGTCTTTATACAAACCGGGCCAAAAAAACTCATGGGAAATCTTGCGAACCGTTTTCAGGACACCTAGGTGACCTCCGAAAGCTGAATTATGAAAATACTTTAATAACATCGATCTAACAGCAAGGGGAACAACTATCATCATCTCTTTACCACAGACATTGTAAGAAACTAGCAGATCTCTAAATATCCCAAACGATCCCACTTTCTCGCCTTTCTCAAGCCGCTCGATGATGTTCCTACACCACGGGTCGTTGTGTTGATGATCACTAATCGAAATAAATGACTCAGGGATGGTTTTTATAACACAGGCCGTGACGTTGATCTCGACAGAAGCTTCTGGGGCCTGGTCTTCAGTCACGCGTGACAAGGCGTCGGCAGCAACATTGTTCTTACCGTAAATATGGTGAGTTGTGAATTTGAAACGGGATAACCTCCAAACCCACCTACCGATCTTACCGAGTTGCTTGGGATGCTTCAATAGCTTTGGGCGCGGTGTTGTCCCAAAGGTCTTCTGAAGGTGTTCGGCCAGTTGCTTTTGACAGCCGGAAACTCACTGATTCTGAGCGAAAATATAGCACTTACGAGAAAGAATGTATCGCTTGCATTTTTGGGGTAGAGCTGTTTGCCGACTACCTTGAACAAAGGGAGTTCGAGCTGTACACAGATAATATGGCTCTCGCTTGGATGTGGCGGCATCCCAAGCAACTCGGTAAGATCGGTAGGTGGGTTTGGAGGTTATCCCGTTTCAAATTCACAACTCACCATATTTCCGGTAAGAACAATGTTGCTGCCGACGCCTTGTCACGCGTGACTGAAGACCAGGCTTTCAATAGAATCCTGCTAGGCTGAACGACGGATTCCCGTGCGTCGTTCAGCGTAGCAGGATTCTATTGAAAGCAGATTCATATTGTAAGTACTTGAACAGATTATTACATTGATTTGGGTTGAGTCGTAAAACATATTGTCCAGCATTGTTATATTATGTCTTCTTAGCCTACAAGAACTACAACAGCGAACAATACTATTGTAGGGATCCTAAATTTTAATTGAATATATTGGAGCGGGTAGTATTATTTGATGCGACACATCCATTTACGTCAGTATGGGGCGTTGTCCAATTGTAACATTATATGACGTAATGTTACAACATTTAATATAATGATTCCTTTTTTCTTTAATTATGTTTTTATTTTTGTAGTACAATATATATTACTTAAGCTTAATGTCAGTACTTCAGTAGCCATCGCCCAGTTTATGAAAAAGATACAAAAATAATTTTATATAACTGTGCGCTTCACAGTGCCAGTGACGTGGTGTTTGACTGTTGTGCGCATGCGCACATAGAAGGGGGTAGGGAGGAAGGCGGCACTGCCAGTTAGAGAGCGTACTGTTGCTCTTGGAGTGCCGGCTCTGGCGTGATGGTGGAAGAAAATTTTTCTTTACTCAGCATGTGTTGTGCTTAAAAACCATGTACCATACTTTTGAATGTGATAAAGTATAGAAGAGTGTAGAATTAGATTATTATTCTGCTTCCAGCTATTCTATTTTATTAATTTTTTTAGATTCTTTTATTTAACAGAAAGACTAAATGCGCTTGCGGTACTTTAAATAGAGAAAAATTTCCTCAATTGTCATTCAGAGATTAAGGAGAAAATTATTGACCTTTTTGCACAGATTAAAACAAGAAGAATGGATTTCATTTTTAAATGAATAGATCAAGCATGAACTGTAACAATGTAAGTTAAAGTAAGTAAAAAAGTTCGTTTTTTTGGTTAAGATTTTATCAAATTCCTGGATAAATTTTATATATATATATATATATATATATTTCCTTTTACACAATTTTAAAACAAAGGATAAAAAAATTCTGGAGCAACACCCCCACTAATTTTTGCCATGAGCCGCCACTGGATATCAATATCATTACACCACACAGCATGTCGTGTAGACTATATACTTCCTTTAATTAATTATTTGATAGTTGCCTGAACGAGCTTTGACCTAAAACTACCATAAAAAGGATCAATAATGATAATAAATTCTAGTAATTCTAAAAACTCTTCAATGTATTCACGTATTTGATCCGATTTTTTCAAGTCCATTTGTGTGTGTATATTGTATATGTGTATATATATTTAAAATGTATATTTATAATAAATATATATACATTTAAAATGTATCTATGTAAGATATATATATCAAAAGCAATTTACAGTGTAATAATATATTTTTTTATATCTAAACACTTTTTGAGTCCTCTGGTATGTTTCGACCTGAAATTTTTGTTGGGCTCAACAAACTGGTAGAAATTACTCATTTGAGGTGATTCGATTCGAACCCCATGGTTGCAGTCCTCTTAAAATATAACTGCTCTGAATTTTTTAATGAATTTGTACACCAAAAAACTTACCTTTATTAAATATTCAAGTGCACACGATATTGAAAATAGGATTAAATATACACAAAGCAGGTTATTCTTGAAGGCATAGTGGGGATACCAAGAGCATTTATTTAGGTTTGTTGAGAAAATCGACAAGTACTTTTGGACTAATCTAACTTATTTCATATCATCTTTTCTTGGCAATCCAGAAACACAATTTATTATCTTTAATCTTTTCATATGAACTTTTATTTGTAATTCGGAAAAACCATTGATTATTATTTTAACAACACAGGCGCAAAATGAAATAAAAATATTTACGAAGCATTGTCATAAGTCATGAAATAAATACCATATTTCGAATGTTATGGCTATTTTTATTGACTCAATATTCATACCAGATATATTAAAATTGTATCAATTGTTCCACCACAACTGTTTTGGCTTATAATCTGTTTTAAAATAACGGCTCATTCATGGAATTGCAAAAAATATTATCTAGGGACCATATTAATATTTTTTCAAACCAACTTGGCAATATAAACAAATATGAAATCAAATTAACAGAAGGAATATAGGTGTATGGCTCAAAGTCAGGTAAAATTAAAAGTGAACTAAGTTGTTTGCAATCATTCATAGAAAGTATGAATGGGACAATCAAAATTCTTTTGCTAACATTCAACGGTGCATGGAATATACAATAACTAAAGCTTTGTGTGTTCCTTTATACATACATGAATGTAATTTTTCCCTTCACTACTAGTACTTAAACATTTGTGTTTGTCATTATAACAATTATTACACTGCTTTTAGAATTATTTTTAGAAGACATGACTTTTGAATTCACCTTAGAAACCATTATAATCTTTGTGAATGGAGGCACTAATTTAATAATGGTTTCGTCAATTAGAAAATGCTACCTTGCTTTGTGTTTGTTATTAAGTTTATTACTGGTAAATTCATATCTGGGAGATTGAACCAGCTACATAACGATCCCCCATTAATATCCTGATACAGATACTTTTCATCAGTTAGCTAAATCAAATATTCTTACTGATGCTCTAAAAATGGAGGGTGTGGATAGCGTTTTCAATATTTTATTGTATATCCAGTTGGGTGACTACAATGAAGAAGGATATTCTTTATTCCATTTTTTAAAAGCCTGTGGCTGAAGAATGCTTCTAGTCTATCAATTTCCATATGTTTTTACCCTTTCAAGACATGTTGACTGGTCACGCGGGAACGATATTTACTGCAGGACTTTTCAACCAATGGATTAGTGATGATGATTGTGAGTTGAGAATTATATCATTTATAGGAAAAAATTCAAGGCGTTTAAACTCATTAGTTTAAGTAATGTTTAGGTCATTTTTCGTTATTTTTGGAGGGTTACCCATAAGCACTATTTCTTTATTATTTGTGATTTTTATTCACACTCTTGCTTGTCATTTAGGACCACATTTAGATCGGGTGAAGAAACATATATTCATTGGCAGCAAAGCTGAGTATCATCTAGTATTTGGTTGAATCAGACGTACTTTGTAAATTACTGTTCGCAAATCATATACAATTCGGTTTTAAACCCTCAGATTAATAATTCATTATATGTTATATAAAAAATACAATTTACATAAATAAATGCTTACAACAATATACAAATAGACCATCTAGAATAAATTATATCCCACAAAACTGCCACAGTGAATATTTACAGTGGGGAAACTATCAATCCTATTTAAGTTAAAACAAAAGATGTGTATGTTAGTACATTTTTAAAAGATACAAAATAGATATTTAAATCAAGTTTTGCTTGATAACACAGTTAAAACAGAAGATGTTTATGGTAGTACATTTTTAAAAGATACAAAATAAATATTTAAATCAAGTTTTGCTTGATAACAAAGTTAAAATAGAATATGTTTATGGTAGTATATTTTTAAAAGATACAAAATATATATTTAAATCAAGTTTTACTTGATAACAAAGTTAAAACAGAATATGTTTATGGTAGTACATTTTTAAAAGATACAAAATAGATATTTAAATCAAGTTTTGCTTGATAACAAAGTTAAAACAGAATATGTTTATAGAAGTACATTCTTAAAAGATACAAAATAGATATTTAAATCAAGTTTTGCTTGATATCAAAGTTAAAACAGAAGATGTTTATGGTAGTACATTTTTAAAAGATACAAAATAGATATTTAAATAAAGTTTTGCTTGAAAACAAAGTTAAAACAGAAGATGTTTATAGAAGTACATTCTTAAAAGATACAAAATAGATATTTACATCAAGTTTTTTTTTCTTGATAACAAAGTTAAAACAGAAGATGTTCATAGAAGTACATTCTTAAAAGATACAAAATAGATATTTACATCAAGTTTTGCTTGATAACAAAGTTAAAACAGAAGATGTTTATGATAGTACATTTTTAAAAGATACAAAATAGATATTTACATCAAGTTTTGCTTGAAAACAAAGCTACATGAGTTACTTAGTGTTTATATATATATATATATATATATATGCATTTTAATCAATGTATAAATGTAATTTTGACTTTCCCTAGCGTCAATAATTGGGATCATGAGTATGACACAATTATTACTATACTCTTTTAGAAACTAATTTTAAAACACAATATTTTTGAATTCTTAACAATATTTGTTGGTGGTAGCACCAATAGAACAGAAGTTTCGTCGACTCAGAAAGTATTTTTCTCTTTCTTATGTTTGTTGTTTATTACTGTCCTGATATCAATTCATACAATCACTAACTTAGTCAAACCATTTTAACAAGTTTTCTTAGCTCCGCGTCTTACTAGCCGTTTGAGTCATACGCTTATGCACTAATTACTTTAATGGCTTAAGGGATTATAAAGGTTAAATTTAGAGAAAATTTATCCGAATTTGTGTAAAGGGGAAGTGAAAAACCATTTTGAAAAACCCACCCTCAGTACAACTGACCGGGATTCGAACCTTGATCTCCCCGTCATTGGCAGTATAGTGTATTGCGAGAGTATCGCATTAGACCACGCTACCACCGTAGCGGGTAATTAAACCATATTATTATATTATTATTATGATGGTGGAGATAAGATTTTTCTGATTTTATTTGAAGTGTAAGACCCAAAAAATCAAATTAACTGTACTTAACTAGCATGTTTTTTTTTACATTAGAGATATTTCGAGATTACTATGAATATTAACATATCATATCTAAACTTTTCAAGAGATTATAAATGTTCACGTGCATATATAATTTGAGATATTACTCTTTGAACAATGAATTAAGTGGGTGTCCCTGATATGGCCATGCTAAGGTGTAAGAATTTTTCTAGCCACCATTTTGATAAAAAAAAAAACTATTTTTCTTAAATCGTTCTCAGGCGAACAGGCTTTCATCAATAAATTTTTTCATTCCCCATAAATATAATTTTACTAGTCCAAAAAAACTAAATTCTAAAAGTCTACCTAGAGAACATATCAAAACATGTGCACGTGATACGACCCCCCTTGTTCCATGTTCTACATATCGTGCTTTTTTTTCATTTCATAGTGCAGTTCTGATAAAATTAAATAATTTTGGTGTCAAATTAATACACATAATACTAAATCCTTTTTGTTATTCAAAAGTGGGTTAAAAATAAGATTTTCCATGAAAAATGAAGTTGTTTAAACAATTGACATTTACATTTTATTTCAAAAACCAAAATGCAAAATCATTCAAGAAAAGAGTAGAATACAAAAATGAAATTCTTAAAACAAATTACTGGTCGCAATTGGGTCAGCAGCAGTGATGGCCAACACACTCTTCGTAGTAGAAATTCCCGCACTAAGCAGAGTCACATGTCCTTGACTTCTTCCTCCTAACAAATACTGCAGTACCAACTTTCAACTTATGTGGTTTTCTGAGCCTTTTCTTTATGGGTTGTCGCTGTTTGGACTTTGGCTTGTTGGTCAACGGCTGTTTCGTGGCTGGTCCCTTTTTCGGTTTAGACGCCTGAGCTTCTTTTGATTAGAAAAGATTTATTTTCTGCTCGACCCCACGCGAATTTACGGCTGGTCTTATGACCCTAATGGTTTTTATCTTCATTTATGGCATTCATACAAGCTGGAAGATAATTTTCTGCTGGACGATTCAATGCCTGGGGGAGAGTCATCTCTATCCATACACAAAGCAACAATTTCAAGAGGATTATCTGGATCAGATGACGATGACGAATCAAGATCGACAAGTCTAGGACGCTTAGCACGTTTAATTGGTTGTAGTGGAGTGAGCAACTGATGCCAGAAGAGTAGTGGGTTGTCCAATGAGCTGCAAGAAGGAAACGGATCACTGCTGTTGCTTGACTAATTGTTCTCAGGCAAACCCGAGCTTTGTTGGTTGTTCAATTCAGGAGGCGGGAGTTCAGTCACAGTACTAGGGGCAATTGCTTCTTCTGGGATCACATTCGGGCTGAACGGGTAAATATCTGTGGCTCTGAAGCCACTAAGCATATTGGATTGTGTCATTGGTCTGCCCCATTCCGGGGTGAACACATCATGAAAGTTTAAATGAGTGATATAATTCTCGTCCTGGTGTGAGTCGAAAAATCTTAGAACATCTTGGTCTAAAAATGTTTCTAAGCTCGTGAAGAAACTTTTGTCCAACGTCATGAGTTGTGTTGGATGCAAGCAATAAAGGGCAATGTCATGCTTTTCAGCCTCTTCACAAATTTTGTAATAGAAGTGTGCCTCGGCTCCGTCAAAAATCACAAGGCATGGCCCATTGGGTTTTAATCTGGCAAAATGTTGCAGAAAATCAATACAAGTTTGAGTTATTATGCTCCCTTTAGGGGTCATTTGATTCGAATATCCAGCAGGCAGACCTTTATCCTAGGCATTATTCTTTCTCGCTTTGAGTACAAAATTTTGGCGTTCCTACAAGCCACAACTGTAACGCTTTCCACGTGTTCTTTGCCCACAATACGAACTGGTGAAGCCCTCTTTTGGGATGAACCCCTGGACCCTTATAGAGGTTGAACAAGTATCCTTTTTCATCAATATTGAAAACTATTTCTGGGAATTTGTAGAATCGTATTTGGTGAATATTTCTTTTAGTTTCGCTAAAAGATCAGCAACTATGAATTTGTTTAATTTATGAGGCCAGGCTGGGTTCAGTATTTGAGCTTTCCGTCGTGCAACGTCAGGATTCCTCTTCAAAAAAAAAATACCGAGCCACTTACGACCAGCAGCCTCTTTAAAACGGTTTGGGATGTTGTTTTCTTGACAGAAACGAAAAACGTCAAGTTTAAGGATGTTAGGAGTCAATGGATAACCTAAAGAAAACAAACGAAAAATTCTGTGGCATAGTTGTTTTTGTTGTTCAGGTGTAAATGTGGGGTTTCTACCTAGTACTGAATTCTTTAAGGGACCATTCTCCAGATAACGGTGTAAAGTACGTCTAGGTACACAACACTTGTTACTTGCCCCTTGAGCTGAGAACTTACCAATCTTCACACCACTCATTGCCTTGGACATGTTTTTTTCAGTACATAGTCCCCTTTCTTCACGTTGTCAGACTTTTTTTATATCAAAAAATCAAAGCTTTTATTGAGTAATTTTGTCAGGAGAAAAAGTAAATATGAACTCGGATTGTGATGGCTATGGTGCACTTGGTTGGCTACCCGGGTGGCCATTTTAGGAGCAGGTCATTTTTCAAGGAAATAGTTTTATTAGATTAACTAGTAAAGGTTACGCCTTCAACAACAACAGCAATCGAAAGAGCATTCAAAACTGAATAGAGTATGATGGTTTTCATGAAAAAAGTCCTTGAAAAACATGCACAAAACAAAGGAGAACTTCAAGAGAAATACAAGAAGAGGTTTCACGAGAAACACAAAACAGGTAACTGACGATATATTGCTCAACCTGGCTGAATGGGAAATGAATACGCGATACACAAAGAGGTCCCCTCACTGAATGCAGATGACATCTAGTGTATTTTTTGGTAAGATAACTCCGTTTAGAGGGGGGCGGAAGTGGCTCTATCATGAACATGGCCATAACAAGAGCACCCACCTAGTTGCAATAGTAAGAAATAGATCCGATGGATTAAATGTTTTGGGTCTAGGTAATGATTCTTGGAGGTATTATTCCCCCCCCCCCCC
>CABFVX010005525.1:0-38949 GCA_902151425.1 Timema shepardi | reverse complement strand
CCCCCATTGAATCCATATTAAATATTTGAATTCCTAATTATTGTGAACGTCATCTATATAACTAGCATAGTTTATAAGAGATTTCCCAACTCCAACACAATATGCCCAACTTTCTTTTATGGAATTCGCATCACTCCCTATTTATAAAAATGAAAAACCGCATAGACATGCCAAATTTTTATCTAATGACACGCATTCAACTATTCTCTTATATTTTTGGAAAATTTTAACTCAAAAAAAGACAAAACAATATAAATAAAGGAGGTCCTTGGTTTTTGTTCAATATTTACTTTCAGTTTACCTTGAATGTTAGCAACATTACCTTTACGGATGCCACTATGGCCCTTTCTTTTAAGCTGTACAATCGTGGAATAATTCACTGTAAGAATCAATGCAGGATACCAAAGTTAAGTGTAAATATTTCAATAAGATAAGTATTAATAAGAAGGATAAAATAGGTACGTGGAAAAGTTTAGATTTTTGTAACTCTAACATATAAATTTTAATCAATATCGCATAGCCGTAAAATTTTCAAATATGTAGGCTACTAAATTAAACAAGCTAGACTCGTTGGTCCTGCTTCGGTGGCCACATGGTCTAAGACTTCACTCTCAACCCAAATTAGACTGTCGAAGACGGAGATATTGTGTTTCGAATCTCGGTTAGGTGCATTGAGGTTGGTTTCTTACTATGGTTTTCAACTCCCCCTCCACGTAAATGCCGTGCACGTCTTCTAAATTCAACCTACCTCATCCTTAACTCTAGTGTAATTAGTACATATTCGTATTACCTGAACAAGTAGTAACACATGGTGCTTAAAAACATTCATATTGAGTAAAATCTAAGTTGAATTATGTGAATACTGTTTTGAGAAACCTTAGAACCATTTATGCAAATTATAATTTTACTCTTTCTTTTCAAAAATAGAACCATTAGCATTTTAGGGACATTTAGATAAATCTGGCCTATCTTATAACTGTTCATTAAAAACTTACTCCATTTAATTAATATTAAGCAGTAACTAACTATTAACAATAATCAATAACTAAAAATAACGATATAAATGAAATATTTATAAAAATCAGGATAATAATTTATGTTCCCAGATTATACATAGAAAGAATCTTTTTGTATTGATGGCTAATTTATCTCCATTGAATATTTATTTTCTAGAAGAACTTTTAAATTATAGCACTAAATTAACTATAAAATAAAGAGTTATATGTATTAAATATATAAAAAATCTATTAATATAATATTATAGAAAATAATTAGATAATTCCCTACAGAAATTATTATTTATGTAATATGTAACATCATTGAAACCCGTTGAACGATTTGTTTAACGCGTCCTTCTCTCTTTGGCCTTGGATGCCGGTGAATGGGAAATTGAGATTGGGATTCTAGTGGGTTTTATTGAGGTTTTCTTTGATTTCGATTATATAATGACGCAAATGTGTGTACATTTCCTTTGAATTCAACCTTCCTTATCCAGCTCGTTTGCGTAATTATTTACATGATCAGGTAGTATGAAACGTTGCTAAAACAACTAATAATAATGTATATTAATAATTATCTAGTAATATTATCACAATACAAATATTATATAGTTATAGTATTACTAGTTAATACAATAATATATAATTTTATTAGTAAGTAGGGTTTCTATTAGTCCAATATTTTTAATTTATTTAATAAAACTTCCATTTTAACAACGCTTATTGGGATATAATTTTGATAAATTAATAATAAAACAAACATTACAAATACTTATTTTAAGTGGTTAAGTATTATATATTTTTATATAGATAAGGTTTGATTTAAAGAAAAAAAGTTTGAGTTGAAGATGCATACACTATCTTGGATCAACAAAAATTAAATTGGCTTTCTAAAATAGGTTGATTGTTTTGATAAGAATAATAGCATTGTATAGATATGTGTTTATAAGAAAAATAGCACTGTATAAATATATGTTGATAAGAATATTGGTACGTCATATGCATATCATAGTTGAGGCCAGAAGGTCTTTTTCAAGAGTGCAAAATACTTTTGTCACGCTACTTGTTGTGTAGATTGTTAACTGTCTCTTATTAATAATTCTAGTAGTTGATTGATAGAGCTCTGAACCTTACATTGTTGCTAAAAGGAATGAATATTAGTAGAAAAGCTAGCTTATTCTTACAAAGACAATATAGGTACTATAATATTGTACTAACGTGTTTCATAACTGTTTGTAGTTAGTTGTTTTGTTCCACCGTGTCCTACTTCCCACCTAAGATATCCACATGTATAAAACCATTGACCTAGGGAAGTATAATAAAAAATCCATAGGAAATATAGACATTAAAAAAGGGAGAATATGAAACCATTTAAGTAAAAAAACCTGTCCGGGATTGTGTTTTAGCCTGAGAACACTTGCCCACTGATATGGGCACATTGCTTATTATTTTAACAACATATGTTAAACTATTAATAGATCAAAGATATAATCAATCTTATCTCTGATAGTTATTTATAAAACAAACAGATAAACAAAGATATAAGTGTAAAATATTAAAACTAACCTTTATGATTGTTTACCCTAAAAGATAACAAAATTATTTTGAATCTATGTGGCTAGAATGAGGTGTGGAACGGTGTTATATGATCAGTGAGATAATTAAAACTCTGGCATGAAATTTGTTAACTTAAACGAATCAATAGGATCTCAAATTTATTTAAATCAGCGTCAATGTACTCATTTTTGGATTCATCTCTTTGACTATAGGTGGAATTTCTTTGGCAGTGGCCACATGCATTGCAGCACCCTGGCCCGGTATCGTACTCGTGTCACAAAGTAACGCACAATATTTCCTTCGCGGAATGGGATGAGGGAACACAGTACATCTTCAAGCTTGAGGGAGTTTATAATGGTGCTAGGTAGCTTATTACGTTACTGTCAATAAAATAACATCCCAAACAGAAAAAATAAATGTTTAATTTATCCAAGGTGGGCCTCTTCCGGGGATCCACTTGCCCATTCAGATGGACAATTGCCGATCAGCCTAACTGGCCAGGCTGACGCTATCTTTGCCAATTTGCAAGGTTCTATGTTGACTGTAAATAACCGTTAAGATTTTAGGATCAGTGAGTGAGTACTAATATAAGTGTTCTTAAGTCCTATTTCTCACAAACTACAACATTGGTAAGATAACTAATGTAATTTGTCTTAACAATATTCTAAATTGCCATGTTCCTAACATTTTTGGAACCAAATAAGATAGGACTGGGGGTAGTGTTATGAAACCTACTAGTGACGTGTAAAAGGTGTCCGATAGTATCAATGCCATGTTGTTGGAGGACTGGGCTGGTAAACTAGCGTGTATTTATATAATTTACCAGGAAACCAAGTCAATGTAGTCATGCAATCGGTTTTGTAGATAGTAGATTTCCTCTCGTCAATTATTTAACATTTGCATGACCGAGTTCTGACAGCAAATATGCCTTAGATAAATTCAATATGATAATAAAGCTTAGTTCTTTTAAGGAGACCTAACTGCACTGACTTGTTTCTAATAGTTCTCTGTTCATTATAGCTAATTTTAAACTAAATAAGACTAAATATTTTAAAATACTCTATGCGATCTAATTAATTACCCTTGAAACTGGGGGAGGGGAGGAAAAACAGGGTTTTGTGTAAAATTAAGTATCTTGTTATTAATTTTTTTAAATGAAGATAACATTCTTAGTGACATATATTTATACTTTAATATATCATATGTGTTCTGGAAAAAATCATCTCGATAATTTTATGCCACAAAATGGCTTTACTCACAGTTCGGAAGAAATTGTTCAACTCATATTTGAAATGAATCAGAATAATGTTGCATGTCCAATGGCTGTTGTCCTCATACAAGATAGCTGCTTTCATTTCTCAAACGAGCTATTAGTAAAATTTCACGTCACATCTAACTTATCTTTATTACAGATTCATATGTATGATCAAGAACATTTGAATTTTGAAGAGATGTTTCCACAACAAGTTATTCTTGGTGGCATCATAGGGGTGCCAATAATGATAATTTGGTTTGTTGAAAAAATTGATACATATTTTTGGAAGCTTTTAGCTAGTTTCACGTCTACTTTTCTCGGTAATCCAAGAACACCATTTATTTTTGTATTTGCCACACAAGATTTTAAGGAAATAAACATTTTTAAGAAAGAATGTCATAAGACATGGGATGAATACCATCTTTTGAATGTTGCAGCTATTTTTCTTTGTGCACCTCATGTATCAAATAATAAAATTGCATCACATATTTCGCAAAAAAGTACTACAATTTCATTGCTTTACAACCAATTTATAAACGACTCTTTCATGGAACTGTCACAAATCCCAACCAGTAAATATTTCAATATTTTTTCACAAAAACTTCTCAATATACATGGATACGAAGTAAAAGTTACAGAAGGAAGAAAATTGTACGGTTTAAGGTTAGAAAGGATAAAGGCTGAATATAAGAGTGTGCAAACTTTCATAGAAAGCATAAATGGAAAAGTTAAAATTCTTTCTTTTAAAAAAACTGACCAAATTAATATTTCGTGTAGTGAAAAACCAGACATTCATGGAACTGCATTATTTAAACATTCAAAAAATCTATTCAAATCAAGTTATGCTTTTTTACAGAGCTGTATGGCTTTTTTAGTGCCAAAAGCTCTGCGTGTTCCACGTTATATGAATGTAATTTTACCTTTCACAATTGGATCCTGGGCGCTTGTGTTTGGAAGTATACCAATTCTGACTATATTTTGGAAAATATTTAGGCGTGATTCAATATTTGAATTTAAAACCACCCTGGAAACGGTTAGAATTTTTTTGAGTGGAAGCACCAATTTTACAGTTGTTTCATCAATCCAGAAATTCTACCTGGGTATGTGTTTGTTGTTAAGTCTAGTGGTTATGAATGCATATCAAGGATCTTTGACTAGTTACTTAACAATCCCTCATTACTATCAGGATATCGATACATTTGATGAATTAGTTGAATCAAATTTGCTCTTGTCTACACAAGCTATGGATGTTCCAGATGATATTTTGGAAATATTACTTCAGGGTGATACTAGCAATGATGTACTCAAAATTTTGATTTCAAGGGCTGTGATTATAGAAAATATAAAAGAAACACTAGACAAAGTTGCCTTCGACAGAACTATGATCTACGTTGATGCTATAGAAATAATCAGATTGTATTATTTACTAGGCGACTACTACGAAGATGGTTACCCTCTTCTACATATCACGAAAGACTGTGGACAATTTATGAGGCTAACTTATGAATTTCCTTTCGTTTCACCCTTTAATGACAAGTTTGATATTCATGTGGGAAGGCTATTTGAATCAGGAATTACAAACCAATGGGTTCGCGAAGATGAATATGAATTGGTAATCACAACTGCTAGTAAGAGGATATTCACAGGATTGAAGCCTCTGGGACTAGCTCATGTTCAGACCTCCTTCTTCATTCTTATTGGTGGGTTATCTTTGAGCACCATTTCTTTAATAATTGAGATTTTAATTGTCACACGTGGACATTATTTATTTTTAGATCAGGCAATCAAATATATACTAGCTACAATTATGGTTATGTATCGTCATGTATTTAATTGAATAAATTCTTTAATAAACAGTTATTTCTCATTTAACACAAATTTTATATACTATTTAATATTTTCTCTACTTAACAATAAAACCAATAATTGATATCTCTCGTAATCTATATTTGTAGGCTAGTAATAAACGGGTGCTTCTTGACGAGTAGTTTGACCTAGAATTGATTGTCAGAAAACATGGATGATTTACATCACCGTGTTTGTTTACCTATTAGTTATGGCTTAATATATATTCACGAGAAATAGAGTGAATGAAAGGTTTTAGTCAGTTGTTATTACAAGGACATTAATAATTTATGCAACATAAATTTTTAGTGAAAAAAGCAACAAATTTTATGTCGCTGACGGATTTAATTATCCTGCTGTTTATATTTCCCAAAACATATTGATGTATCAAAAGGCAGTGCAAGGAAAAGTGTTTTGTTAAATCTTTGGGTGTGGACTGTTATCTTTAACTAGTTTGACCTAGAATTGATTGTCAGAAAACATGGATGATTTACATCACCGTGTTTGTTTACCTATTAGTTATGGCTTAATATATATTCACGAGAAATAGAGTGAATGAAAGGTTTTAGTCAGTTGTTATTACAAGGACATTAATAATTTATGCAACATAAATTTTTAGTGAAAAAAGCAACAAATTTTATGTCGCTGACGGATTTAATTATCCTGCTGTTTATATTTCCCAAAACATATTGATGTATCAAAAGGCAGTGCAAGGAAAAGTGTTTTGTTAAATCTTTGGGTGTGGACTGTTATCTTTAACTTGAACACGATGGGATAGAAGTGAGATTGATGCACTTAGATAAGATTTAAGATTTTGATGACATTAAAATTCATAGAGGTCTATATCAAAGATCCGCAAAAAGGAGTTCGAAACATCAGCTCCGTAATTCCTACAGAGCTTTCCCGATCAAAACAACAGGGAATGGTATACTCCAGTTCAGCATCATATTTTGACTTTGAAGAACAATGGTTGTATTTACAAAGCGATGTGTTCGTGTGATGATAGTTTAAAATTGTCCTTTTTACCCTTTCTTTTGTTTTTATCTGTTGTGTAGTCAAGAAGGGAAAGATTTCCATCTTGCGACTTTTTCTCGTTCACTCCTTCCCTGCCGTATTTTCTGTAATGAACGTTCCTTTTTTTCATCTTAAATGTATACACCACGAGGGTGTTAACTCTTTTGGATTTATAATATAGAGTGTAACTGATTGGTTTATTTCACTAAATCTGGCCTAAGACTTGTTAACAAATTAATATTTTGTATCAATCAGTGTAATGTAATGTATAACATGTAAAGCTTTTTTTATTTTAGCTTTCTTTTGTGTGGTTTTAAATTGACAGTTTTAGACAGAGATGGGAAAAGTCCTTTAATAAGTGGGATTGTGTGGCTTTTATGTTTTTAGGTGACACACTTTTTTAGGAAAATGCTATTTTATTTTTGGATTTGCTAGGTTATAATTTTTATCTATTTTTCAATTCTCTAATATGTCATTATTGTAGTGCTGTCCAAGTCTGTTGGAAAATAGATAAACTACCTTCAGTATGAATATATGATAGTAGATTTCGTAACTTTTATAACTTTGTGACAGAGATTGGGAACAGGAAAAAATTATAGTTTAAATTTACTTATGTGACTGAACGGTTAGTCCTAGAGATGTTTCACTCTTAATAATACGTATTTTAGGTCGTTTTTAAATAATTTTCAGTCTGAATTAATTATTATTAATCAATATTCTCAATTCATTTATTAACAATGGAAAAAGTAAAAATGGTTTTAATTTGAATTTATTTGTAAGTGCGCGAACAGAGTTTTGAATTTGTTTTTTTCTCACTCTATTCCTAAATTTATATAAAATTCACACAATGCTTATGACATCCAACAGTTAAGATTGACAAGTGCCTTCATCTAGTATAGAGATATATTATCTATTTTTATTTGTTCTTAGAGTGATTGTGCTTTTAATATGTTATGTGTTAAAATAAGGCATTGGGTCACAGACATCAACTTCCCGTTGTTTATAATATGTAAAGCTTTTTTATTTTAGCTTTCTTTTGTGTAGTTTTAAATTCACAGTTTTTGACATAGATGGGAAAATTCCTTCAATAAGTGGGATTGTGTGGTTTTTATTTTTTTAGGTGACTGACACCATTTCAGGAAAATGCTATTTTATTTTCGGATTTGTTAGGTTATAATATTTATCTATTTTTCAATTCTCTAATATGTCATTATTGTAGTGCTGTCCAAGTCTGTTGGAAAATAGATAAACTACCTTAAGTATGAATATATGATAGTAGATTTAGTGACTTTTATAACTTTGTGACAGATATTGGGAACAGGAAAGAAATTATAGTTTAAATTTATGTATGTGATTGAATGGTTAGTCCTAGAGGTAATTCACTCTCAATGATACGTATTTTTAGGTTGTTTTTAATTACTTATCAGTCTGAAGTAATTATTAATCAATACTCTCAATTTTTTTAACAATGGTAAAAGTAAAGATTATTTTAATTTGAATGTATTTGTGTTTCTTTGCGAACAGAGTTTTGTATTTGTTTCTTACACACTTCATTAATAAATTTATAAAAATTCACACAATACTTATGATATAAAACAGTTAAATTAACAATTGCCTTTATCTAGTATAGAGGTAAATTACTTAATTTTATTTGTTCATAAAGTGATTGTGCTTTTAATATGTTATGTGTTATAATAGGGCATGGGGACAGACACATCAACTTCCCGTTGGTTAGTGCCTGAAGGAAACTCTAAATTGATAATCGTCTTGAAATGACAAAGGTGCTGGGTTTTTGTTATATATATATATATATATATCGTGGAAAGACATTGACATGCCCAAAATAAAACGGAATAATTCTGAGTTGCAACTTGCACGTTGGTGGGTCAACCGCCTTAGAGACTAATGTAGGGCATACGGCACTGGTGACGAGTTTGGCTGCGACATTTGGTCAGGAGCCCTCGGTACCTGAGAAAGATCAGATAATGGAAAGAATGGCTGTGACAAAATCCTATACTTAGCTATCAACCTATGCCTAGCTTTCGTTGAGAGAGGAATATGACCTCGAATCAACACAATTCCTTCTCGACCAACGCAAATATGGGATTCAAACCAAAACAAAAACTGATCAGCGCCTACAACAACTAAAACCAAAAGAGAGCAACGCCTGAAATTAACTCAACAGTTGGATTACGTATTAGGCGACATAGAAAACAAAGAGTCTTGACGTATGACTTCAGTGTACTGCCACCTCCTTGTAAAAAATAGACAAAAAAACAAAATTTATCTACACATGACTTCAGTATACTGCTATGGCCTGAGCAATACTGATACCATTAAGTTAAATTGATGGTTGAATTCAGCCAGTATTTTACATCAGGGAACTTGTATGTATGATTAATTATGATGGTGACGAAATTTAACTAAGGCCGGGACATATCACCACTGTGCCCTTTTCACCTTTCCTTTCTCATGGCGGAACTCATACTT
Source organism: Timema shepardi (assembly GCA_902151425.1). Classification (NCBI taxonomy): domain Eukaryota; kingdom Metazoa; phylum Arthropoda; class Insecta; order Phasmatodea; family Timematidae; genus Timema; species Timema shepardi. The sequence goes on along the minus strand of CABFVX010005525.1, from coordinate 29,790 downwards.
TCCCTAATAAAATAAGGTTATTTATATATAGCACTATCTATATTTCGAGAATTCATAGCACTTTGGGAGGGATGAAGATACTAAAACAAAAAAATCTATGGTGTTTTATATTGAACAGTGCTAATTATTATTATAATTATTATTTGGTTGGAAATTTGTTAAAAATAATCGTTTGAATAAATTATCCTCGTAAAACCTAGAAATAGGTGGCAATATTATACCGGATCCTTTATTAATTGCAAATAAGTTTGTGACCTGCTTTCAGTCCATGTACAATTCCACCCTCCCTGTCTTACCCCGCCCTGTTATTTAAATTATCGTGTCCTTGTATTCATACCACATTGCACCCTTGAATGTTTCTAATGCTATCAAAAGGTTTAGTTCTTCGAGATGTGCCAGGACAGATGAAATTCAGAGATTTATTGTAAAATGAAGTGTCATTATTCTCAATCCATTGTTAATCCATGGCATATAACAATAGCCTGTCAAAAATAACTGCACCCCCTCCCCTTAATATGGAAACAATTTGTTTTCATGATTATTTATTAAAAAAAAGGGGGCAAAACTAATTGTTTGTAATTTATAAAGCTACATCTCTCTTAAATACCTTTCCTAGAATATTCGAGAAAATTTTACTTGAGAATACTTTTCACCGACTAAAGAATAAACTCACATAAAATCAATATTGCTTATGAAAACTAAATTTACTATTAAATATTTAGAAGAATTTCTGGTACATATTGCCCCTCAATTCTCTACTTAAGACCAGGTTGATGGTATTTATTTTTACCAAAGTAAGGCTTTTGACTCATGTCATATTACTATTCTCTCGAAACTATGCAAGCTTGGCCTATCTTACTCATATACAAATTGGTTGAACAGCTATTTGCATAGTAGATCATTTGATATACAAGTAGATTCTGATAGCTCTAACATAGTTTTAGCCTCTTTGTTGTAGACCCTAAGGTTTTTATTGAGTTACTTTTCTCTTTGGTCTGTTTATTGATGACATTGGTTAGTACTTAAACTCATATAGTTATTTACTCTTTGCGGATGATAAAAAACTATTCACCCAATTCCATGTTCACATGTTCTGAAATGCTACTCTCACAGTTGTCTACACTGTTAATGATGGGGAGATCAAGATTATAATCCTGGACGGGAGTTCTTGCAGGGTTTATTCCTAAATGGTTTTCCACTCTCCTTCCACGCAAATGTGATTACACTTCTTATCAATATAACCTTCCTAATACCAAAAACCACTATCATAATTAGTACATAAGTTTATAGCCCGAACAGATAGTAAGATGCAGTGCAAAATACAATATTTAAAAATAATAAATCATTTGCAGATTGTATAGCGTTACAAAACGTCATAAATTGAATTTTACAGTGATCGCTTGAATATGGAATGTCTATTAATAAATCTAAGGCCAAATCCATATATTTTACTAGGAGACTAATATTACTTTTTTTTTCTTATAGATTGGTTATATAAATAATCTAGGTGTTCTGGAGTGTAAAATCTAATTCCACTATCATGTCGGCCATATATTATCTCAATCATTAAAATTACTTGGACATATACAATTTATTGCTTCTTCATTTAAGAAATTAGTATGTACTTTATGTCTGTACTGTTTCTTTGATATATCTATGCTAGAATATTCAAGTATTGTTTGGAATTCTATTACCTCTGACAATCATATTGGAAAATGTTCAACATTAATTTACTGCTGTTTGCTATAAATTCATTCCTATTTGGATTTATTAAACATGTTGTACCTCTAAAACATTTAAATTTGAAGTATTCTGGTATGTATCATTACTTAGCTACTCTAAGATTGTTTATTCAATTATCTTACATATTTATGTACATGTACTGTGTATTTTCAGTGCTGGCCTGTTATAGGTCTGGTGACTGTTAGCCAGCATTTAGCACAAAGGAAATTGATATTAAATGAATAGTGTAAATGACAGTTTTATTTGCATAGTGTGTAAAAAAATGTAAACTTCAACTAAACATATATCAGATTATATTGGCAGGAGTGTAAGTAATTTATAAAAGAAGATCAAGTATTATTTGATATTCTTTCATTTGTGGACCACACGCTTGTGTAGCCACATTGTCTAAGCTCTACTCTCGCGATAGAATAAACTAATTGAAACGGGGAGACCCCGGTTGGGTGCATTGAGGTTGGTTTTCATAAATGGTTTACCACTCTCCCTTCATGTAAATACAAGCACATTTACTGTAAACGAGTCCTTCCTAATCCCTAACCCTTTACTGTAACTAATACAGAGGCGTATAACCCGAACGTGGTTTAAAAAAACTCTATGTACCAATTAATTATGTCATTATGCTTTGCTGGCATAAAAACTTATATTCATTATTTATTATTTGTGTCTTTAATTCTCTTACTTATATCAACACTTTTGATAATCTTTATATGTTGAAATAATTATTGAAATGTTTCTAGTCATGCTTGCAAAGAAAAATAACCTACTTGTTTGGTACGAGCATTGATTAATATTGATTGTTGTACTCTGACATTTCTACAAAATTGCTCACTGTATTTAATTAGTTTAATTTAAAAATCTATTCTTAAAATTTTCAAGTCCTTTATTTTAAAAATCATTTAGAATACATTATTTTTTAGTTTGTTTAAAAGATGTCCAATTAATTATCTATTTAAAGGTTTGACTATTATCATACCCCTCTTTAAGAAATTGATTTTTTTTCCTTATACTTCCTTTTCTTTTTTTATACGTTTGTCACTTAGTTTTTAATAATATGTTTTCTTTCTCACATAAATTCTTGATAAGTCCGTTGGGTGGACTTACTCGTAAGATTCGGGAGGATAGTCAAGCTGTACAAGTATTACCTCTTTGAATGTCATCAGTGTGATAAAAAATGTCTGGAAGCTTTACATATCAGATTAGTACTATATCAAGAAATGTTTCCGATTTTCCTATTATTTTAAATCTTCATATGACGGCACTGGAATGTATGTTTTCTATTTGCAGTAAATCAGTATTCAGCAAATTTTAATTGAATATTATTTTTTAAATGGCACCTTTAGCTATTATTTCAAAAGTATCCAAAACTGTGTGTATGGTAGACTACCAATTTTTCAATTTTATAAATGATATAGTCTTTAAAATAATATATATTATTACGTTAGTCTAAAATTTGAAATTACCATCACTTATTGAAATTTGATATTTAGTTATTAAATATCTTAAAAATCTTTTAAAGTTGTTAATGTTGTCTCATATAATCTTATATTTTCTTTTAAATATTGTATTTAGTTAAAATTATTAAATTCTTCATATTATTGTATAATTGTCTTTCTAAAATTTAAATTGCATTTTTCGTCAACTCGGTTGAAATTACTAATTCCTGCTCAAAGTATTTGTGAAAACTTGATAATCCCTTTTATTCATACAGTGCAATTTTTCCAGCACCGGCAGATAAAAACTAATAAATCAATAAATGTGATTAAAAATTGTTTTGAAATATTTTAAAACTGTCAATTTTTATCTTGGGGTGGAAATAGAACCCACTTGGTGTAGATACGACATCATGAAGCTTGAAACCTTGCTTTATATTATCTGTGCTTGGGGAAAATATTATATTTTAATAGATAATGATCCACTTGTGCTGTGCTCGGGCTCCGTTTGTCCGAGGAACTTAGGAGTAATAATCAAGCCGTGGATGGAAAGATACTGGTATAGTTAATTTATTGAATATACAACACACAAGAGGCTTCCTTCGACTTGTGAGCGTGCGCATTGGTCAACGGCTCCTCCTCTAGACTAGCCATTCGCACAGAGGTGTTGACTCTTTCAAGTCAGGCCAGGTAATACATCTCCTCTCGCGTCGGGTCAGCCCACTCTGAGCCGACACCAACTCTAGCGCTCCAGTTTGCAGAGCCCGCCACCCAATGCGCACGCCACACACTTCGTGGTCGAATGACTCAAGGCGCTACTCTTGCAATAGACTATACTGCTGAGGATATCGGGGTTCGATCCTGTTTGGTTGTACTAAGGGTGTTTTATTTTTCCTTTTAAATAGATTTTCACTCTTCCTCCACAAAAGTGCGGGTATAGTTCCTTTCAGTTAACCCATCCTAATCCTTAACACATTATTAAGATTATTATATTGTTGTATAAACCAAACGTGTAGTAAGACGGGAGGAAAAAATATTTTGAAAACATTAGTGTAAAATTAATTGTTTCAACCGGTTCAGTTATTGCTGAATATAAAATATACTAAATAAACACACTTGCAAGTAGGCATAATTATCCAGGCCTAAATTTAGCAGACACTCGAAAATTAGTTCAACATCTCACCAATAGAAAACATCAATACGATAATATGACCGAGAATCACAATATCTACTATTAATTCGTTCTTTCAAGGTCACATGATGATTTGTAAGGGGTAGTAAACGAAAAGAAACTTGGTGACGTCTAGAGGAACACTTGCCAGGATTGAAGATCACACGCGAACTTGGTGAAGAGATAGTCGTCATTAAAATAAGGTCCAAATGCCATGATAGTGGGCGGGTTGCCAAGCATCCAGAAGGGGACTGATGGATAGTTTTGGGGACCCAATGTCCCCCCTCACGCCACTCCAGTTTATTAAATTGAATTAGTGCCTTGTTTTTGGGTGGACTAAAGAGAAAAACCTTTTAGTTTAATTTTCTATACTGTTTTGCAATCTGGTGCGTCCTGGTTTGCGCTAAGATTTTCTTTGCGTTTACAGTCCTTTGTCCAATCCAATGTATTGTCTTGTCATTAATAAATGTACTATTAAAAGAAAGAAGATTCTACCATCATCCTATCTACACCATTATTATGATTATTTTAACATGGTTGTATTCCAGATGGATATTAAGATGTGGTGCAAAATGTTCCTCTTCTTTAGCCAAGCAATACAATATGAGCAAATAGCATTGACATTTGACGCTAGTATGAATGCTTGTATTATCTTGATCTTTTTTAATATCAAAGCTTTCTTGAAGTATTTTAAAGTATACCCTTCACTAAAATAATAGCCTAATCTTTGATAAGAATATTATATAAAAATATATTACTAATAATATTTTTGGAGGGGTAGTTTTTTAGTATCCTCCTTTGTACGGCATTAAATGGGTCTAGTTACTATTTAGTCTCACATAGATAGCGTATTCTAGAAATGGAGTATATTTACAAACGATCAAGCAAAGAACGATATCTGGAGGTTATCCATCGTGCTTAAAAAGAAATATTTTACAACACAGAAAAATGAACTTGTATAGTAAGGCACCAGCCGGTAATCGGGCTGGGAACCCTTTGGTTTGTAATGAGGTGCACTGACCACTACACCTAAAGAAAGGATACACTATTAATGTTCATACAGTGATACTATGTAAATACAATTTATATCCGAATTGGTTGACATTAGTGAATTTCAGCTAAAGTTTGCAATAAATATGCTCCTGCTAGTTGTCACCTACACTCCTGATGTAGATGGTATATATGTGTATACACACACACACACACACATATATATATATATATATATATAGAGAGAGAGGTTGATTTTATCACTTTCCACACATGCACATGGGTCGATTACTGTGTCACTACTGGCTCAATCATATTATTTTTTCACTAGACTACTAATTCATTTATACTATTGTGACCCTTAAGAACTCATTCACCCGCTTCGGGGGCCGTGTGGTCTAACGTGCTTCTCTGGTGTTGGAATAGACTGCCAAAAACGGAGAGATCGTGTTCCGATCTCAGCCAGGTGCATTAAGGGTTATTTCCCTAAATAGTTTTCCAATCTTCTTCCATGCAAATGTGGGTGATATTCCGCCAAATTAAGCCTTCCCAATTCCTGAACCATTAATGTAATTAATACATAGACGTATAACCCAAACGGCTAGTGGGACGTGGTGCTACTGATAGACCTCACTCACACCAGGGCTATATAATAAGGGCTGTCCCAGTTCTTTGATGCTAACGCTGCCGCCTTGGTTCCGCTAGTTGGAGGGGGGAGCACTGGCGTGACGTCACCGGCCAGACACAGCGCGGCACCTGCTAAATCACCACGTGTTAATACAGTGGTATTCCAATGCGTGACGTTTACTCATTTCGAATTGAAATTGGCTTTCCTTATAGAAGAAAGGCTTACTGTTAGTGTTAGACGTACTCGTTTAGCTGCTTTGGAAAGAATTGAAAATCTAATCCCTAAAAAACCACGCGTTGAAATAAATGAAATTGTTCCGCGTTATTCCGCCTTTGAAGAAGATAATATTGTTAAGTGTGATAAATGTGTAAACTACGAACAATTGCTCGACGAAACTAAAACACTGAGGAAAACTGTAGATGCCTTAAAAATCCAGTTGAATGTATTTAATAAGGAGAAACAATTTTTTTTTAAACATGTGCTCGAAAATTTAAAATACTTTCTAAACAAATTAGTAAGCATTTTAGTGTAACAAAATTACTAAAGCGAAAATTATGCTTAATTAAACGTAAATATGAAGAAAACTGTCATTTAACTAACGGTTTCGCAAAACTGTTAACACCCACACAACTCAAATCATTGGCCTATAAGGGTAAAATGATTCGATGGACAAGTGAAGATATTTCACTCTCCGTTATGATAAGAGCCCTATCTCGTAAAGCGTTTGATTTTTGGAGGGAAAAACTTGTATTCCCTCTGCCTTCCTCATCAACTTTATGTAAGTGGTGTGCTAAGTTTACCTGTTTTCCTGGTATTCTTAACAATGTACTGGCACTGGTTTCAAAATGCTGTGAAGATTTACCTACAACAGATAAACTTTGTGTACTATGTTTTGATGAAATTCACATAGACAGCAGGGTTGTCTATGATGTTGGACTGGACCAAATTCTCGGCCTTCACTCCAAAGTTCAAGTTGTGCTAATTAGAGGACTATCAGCTAAATGGAAACAGCCAGTGTATTTTTATTTCGACAAGACTATGAACGAATCATTGCTTTTCCTGATTATTAACGCTGTAGAGTCTTCAGGAATCAAATTATGTGCCATTGTTTCTGATTTAGGAGGCTGTGGAACACTGTGGAAGGAGCTCAAAATAACCACAAAAAAATAAAATATTTTATCAATTCTGCTGACTGTGATAGAAAAGTGTGGGTCTTTGCTGACATGCCTCACTACATCAAACTTTTGAGAAACCACTTTCTTGACGAAGGACTTGTTTTAGAAGATAATACAAAGATCAATGCGGATATTTTGACTGATGTTTTACAGAGGGACACAGGTGAAGTTAAACTGTGCCACAAACTTGATCCTTCTTTATATTATTATTACTATACCAACAATAGTATATAAAGTGTTATGTATTAGTTTTGCTTTTATATGTAGGCAACTTATGCAAGGGATATTATAGTATTATTTTTTTAATAAAACATGTGATCGGTTTTTGTTCTAATAAGTATTGTTATATTATGTACTTATTTTTCTGTGTTATTATTATTATTATTATTATTATAATTATTATTATTATGAACAATATTATTAGAAGCTCTTGTAAATAAGATTAGAATAATATCAATAGAGAATAAATATATCCTTTTTTAAATTACTGTATATTTAAAATTAATAAGTTTTTCAGTGAGTTCAACATATTCGTATAGTAACTGATATATTGATAGCATGTAGGCCTACTCAAATAGTATATAACGTGTTATGTATTAGTTTTGCGTATGTATGTACATGTAGGCAGCTTATGGTAGGGCTATTATAGTATTATATAATTCTGTTAATAAAAACATGTGATTTGTTTTTGTTCTAATAAGTGTTGTTATATTGTTATATTATATACTTATTTTTATGTGTTATTATTACTATTATTATATTATGAACAATATTATTAGAGGTTATTGTAAATTTAAAGAAGTTTTGGCTTGAATTAATTCTATTTACTACTTTGTATAGTGATTAATATCACTAGTTTAAATATTATTGACGGACCAGTCTTTCTGACAAGCCTCATTCAATCTAAAACCAGGCGCGCTAAAATAGCTCGTAACTAATCACGTCAAAATGAGCAAAGTAATTAAGCTTCAGAGATGAGTCTTATATCTAAATAAAATTCAGTTCATGGTCAACATTTCGTACACTTATACTACCCATCTATTTCAATTAGGAAAAAACTTTTCACAGAGTGAAAATGTGTCTGCTATAAGAACTTCATTATAGTTATTTCATTAGAAAACAATTTTTTAAAAGCAAACCAATTGAAATATGGGAATTTTAATAATTTCCTCATGTCTTAAAAGGTTTTTATAACAAATTCTGAAAAAATGACTGCACTCACACTACCGATACACATCATCGACACAAAGAAGTGGAGTCTTTTAGTTGCGCAGTCAACGTCTAGTAAATTAGTTTTAATTTGTTTATTTTGCGATATATTCCATGCCGAATGAAGTCGGGAAGTGTGGTATACCGCAAGGGACGCGTCAAGAGGAGGTAATGGCCTCCGATTCTGATGTAGACGTTGAAGGAATGGACGATTAAGATATGGAGGACCAAGGCCAGGAAGGGGGTCCATCCAACACCAATCCAAAACACCAATATAAATCGATAAAACCTTTGAGCCAGTCTCTGGACTCAAGCGGAAGCTCATGACCAGGCCGGGACTGGAAGCACTGCATTCGAAGGCTATAAAAGTGAATAATAAGCTTGCTAGCTTGTCTAGCCTACAGGATGAAACAGCGACCAGTCAAACCGGGCAACCAAGTGGATGTATGGAGGAAAGTTCCACCCCACGGCGTATAAAGACCCCTCTGGTGGTTGTAACTTACGAAGCACAATACAACAATGTTATAAAGCTCCTAAACAGCGGCTTGTAAGACGATTACAAGGTGTACTGTGTTTCACAGGGGATTAAGGTTGTTATGAACTCCTTCAGGGATTACTCTGGCCTGTTAAAGCTACTGAAACAAAACACGTTGGAACACTTTACGTATGTACTTCCCAAGGACAAACCTTTGAGGGCTGTCATCAAGGGCCTTCACGCAAGTATGCCCAGCTCAGACATAAAGGCGGAACAGGAGAACAGGGGATTCACGCCGACAGATGTGAGACAGCTATACTCGAAATCATCTCCACAATCCGGGACACTGAGACCTCTACCAATATTTGTCTGCACCTTGGCGAGGACAGAAGGGGTGGGTGAGGTCTTTAAGTTACCGGTCATCAATCATACTGTAGTCAAGATTGAGGAATATCGTGCTTCACAGAGTACAATTCTTCAGTGCCACTGCTGCCAACATTTTGGACACTCTAAGAACTACTGTGCCCAAAAACCACGCTGCGTCAAGTTTCTAGGAGGTTACCTGATGGTAGAGTGCCAGAAAAAAGAGAAAATAACGCCAGAACTTTGCGTAAATTGTAAGGGACAGCATTCAGCAAATTACCGCAACTGTCTTATTTATCTACGAGAGCTGGAGAAGAAAAACCAGTGGTCAAAAAAGAAAAAAGAGGGGAAAGTAAAGTGGCTAGCCCTGCTGCCCGCGTGGCTGGAAATCGCAAGCCCTCAACTGGCCAGCAATCTTCTGCTAGCCAAACAACATCAGCAGGATATGTGGGATTGAATCAACAATCTTACAGTGGGGTCGTCAAGAAGCTTGCCAAGAAGGACAAACAAGAAAACCGTTCCACGGAAGAACCCTCGGACTTGAAGGACCTTCTCCAAATTCTCGAGGAAATCAACGTGGTGGGATTACTCCAACTCCTTAGGAAGTACCTCGTACGGTTGAAGAATGCTCCAGACAAGACAACAAAAGTAATACTTCTTCTGGAAGCTGCAACCGAATTCTTCTGCGATGTCAACTGATCAGGGAAGAGGTGTAAAAAAAAATTGAACATACTGTTATGGAACGCTAATGGCATAGTCCAACAAGAATATGAGTTTCGACAACTTCTGGGGTCGTATGAAGTCGACGTAGCATTGATCTGTGAGACCCACCTATCAGAACAGAAGAAGATGCGTTTCTGCGGATACGAGATGTATCGCAACGATAGGAAAGCTGGTCGGGGAGGGGGCACAGCCGTGTTGGTGCGCAGTAGCCTTGTACACTTTCAAACGACTTTACCGGCTATGCACTATATTGAATCCACTTCGATAGCTATTCCCACAGGGCGCAAACAAATAGTGTTTACCGCTGTCTACACAAGCCCTGCGGTCCCATTCACCATCAATGACCTAGACAGGCTCACGTCAAAAAAGGATTTCCTCGTAGCGGGAGATCTTAACTGTAAACATACGAGTGGGAACAGTCGCGTGTCCAATGAGGCAGGTAGGACACTGGCTGGACAGGCAGCAATCAATAACTACACAGTCCTGGCGAATAACGAGCCGACGTTCTACCCATCCAATTACAGGAATCTTCCCGATGTTCTGGATGTCGTCCTGACGGATCTGGATACGCTGCCGGAAGAACTCGAAGCCTTAAACGAACTTGACTCCGACCATCTCCCGGTCTTCGGAAGGATATCCCTGAAGACAAACCCAAGATTGTCATACCTTAGGAGGAAGATCCCCAGGAGTGACTGGGACAAGTATCGGTGGGTATTGACGGATGAAATTCCGTTGAACATGGAGGTAATCTCCCCGGAAGAAGTGGACAGTTCTATCAATCTTCTGACAGCCACATTACTCGAGGCATACCGAGAGACAACTGTGTTCGAGACGCCACCGGTTTTATTGAAGAAGGAATACCCGTAGCTGAGTTACTTGATAGCCCTGAAGAGGGAAGCACGCAGGGAATAGCAGCAGCACCGGGACCCAAGGCATCGTGCAGAGTACAGTAGGCTAAGAGCCCTTGTGCGTAGAAAGGCTAAAGCACTGAAGATCACCAACTGGAATGAGTATGCAGCGAACATTTTGGCTGGGGATGCCAACGTGTGGAAGGTGACGAGACAGCTCAAAGGTACGAAAGAAAAGGCAGGGACCATGGTCATCCACGGAAGGAGGGGATTGTAATTCCGGGGCGAGGCCAAGGCAGAGGCCATTGTGGAATCTCTTGAAGGCCAGTTCAAGGCTAACTTTAAGCCCCAAGATGAAAAGTTTACCAGGACATTAAAAAGAGTGGTTGGGGTATACCTAGCAGATCCTGTTATAGAGATACCACCCCCTATCACCAGGAATGAAGTCATCCGCCAGGTGGAAAAGCTGAAGCTACGAAAAGCGGTAAGTCACGACAGGGTCTTGAACTAGATGTTGCGACACGTTCCGGAATGTGTAATCCAAATCTTAACAATAATGTTTTCAGCGGCATTACTGTCAGGTTACTTCCCGGAAGCATGAAAGGTTGCCGACGTCGTTTCATTGCCCAAACCAGGCAAGTACTGCAAATTCCCGCATAACAAGCGGCCCATCAATCTGCTTAGCAGCGTAGGAAATCTATTTGAGAAAATCATTCTGCAGCAATTGAAAGCCTTCGGCAAAGATCATCGCATTATCCCCGACATACAATTCGGATTTCGGAACCGTCATTTAACGGTACACCCAGTCCTGAGCCTAGTGGCGGGCACTACAGAGCACTTTAATCAAAGGGAAATCACACTAGCTGTACTCATGGATGTAAAGAAGGCGTTTGATAAGGTCAGGAACGCTGGCCTTATTTACAAATTGATCCAGGCAAATTTCCCAAGGGCTTATGTACATCTAATCAAGAGCTTTCTAACTGAACGACACTTTCAAGTCAAGATAGAAGTTAAAAGGTCATCTCTTCATAGTATCAGGGTGGGGGTGCCGCAGGGGTCGGCACTCTCATCGTTTATATACACTGTGTATTTTGCTGACATCCCCACGGACCCGATGATCAAGACTAGGGTCTTCGCAGATGATACTCTGTTCTACACTGCCAACAGAAACGTGAAGTACGCTCATCTCCGCCTGCAGTGGTACCTGGACGAGTTTTGCAGTTGGCTGGAAAAATTGAGGATAAATGTCAGCGCAGAGAAATCGACAGCCATGATAATTGCGAAGAGAAGACCCCAAGCCCTGGCCCATCTTGTAGTGTTGGAGGAGGCTATCCCCTACAAGAAGTCAATGAAATACCTCGGGGTGATGGTAGATTCCAGACTAACTTGGAAGGAGCACGTAGTCTACACAAGAAAAAAGGCAATGGGGGCCTACATTGCAAATTACGGCCTGTTCAAGAGCCCAGTGCTGGAAAACAACATCAAGCTGCTGCTGTACAAAAGCTTAGTACAGCCTATTCTTGTTTACGGAAGCGAGGCGTGGGGGTATTCTTCCGATTCAGTGCTAGATACTTTACAAGTAGTCCAAAACAAAGTACTTAGGTGTATTTTAGGTGTAAACACCCAAACTAACAATGCGCACCTACACGCTACGACTGGTAGTGCGACTCTACAAGAAATCTTCTGGCAACGAGGTAGCAAATTCTACAAACAAGCCCGTGAGGTAGAAGACCATGCCATAGTTAGAAGACTCGGACAGTACGACATCCGAGAGCCAAGGAAATACAAGAAGCCCCGGCTCGAATGAGCAAAACACCTACACACCTTCCCAATCAACCCTTTCCTAATAACTAATCCTGTTTCTAAGCATTGCCAAATCCTTGGGTTCTCATCCCCACACTTCCTCATAAGCTAGAATCATTTTTCTTCACACCTGCACTTTCATCAAAGCCATGTTCGCTTAGTGTCTAATTTAATTTGATGTATTTTCTTTCAGCTCGACTAGATCTTACTTACACACTACACCAAACTCACTTTGGGCCTACCTGCCCTGGTGGTTCCATTACAGTGTACGATGGCTCGAATTAGCAACTCCACACAAACACTGTCGCTCCTAACATACAAACCTTCACCCTCCAATTCAATTTTCCCTTCACAACCAATTTACACTTTTTAGAAATAGAGGTAATGATCTGTGACTACAGATTGGTACTTTAGGCATAAACAAGCCGCCTACCCCCTCTGAAAGTCACTTCTGACATTCATTGTGAGTAGTTCAAGGCAAACAAGGGAGCGCAGAGCACCGATACACGTAGACACGTGCTTTCATTCCTATCCTTTTCTTTATTGGTGTTCCACTTTCTATTAATGCAGATTGGGGAACATTTCCTTTAAATTCTACATTTCTAAATGTTTCTTTTTCTTTATTTGGCATCTTGCTAACCTTTTGGTTATATGCTTGTGTACTAATTACGCTAATGGATTAGAATTTATGAAGGTTGCATTTATAGGAAATGAGCCCGCATTTTCGTGGATGTAGAATGGAAAACCATTAAGGAAAAACCACATATGTTCACCCAACAGAGATTTCAACCTCGATATACTCGTTATTGAAAATCTAGCTCAACAATAATCTAGCGTGTTAGCCAACTACTACACCTAGGAGAGTTATTAATAGCTACCACATTAGAGTCAGTATACGGCTAGCCCAGATTGCAATTAAAACGCGGTGCACAAAAAATATGAGTGTATATTTAAATATGCCTAAATTGAAAACGATGTTCCTTGGAAATAATACAATTTGTGTGTAGGTTAGTATTTTGTTTACTTTAAGCACTGCTTGTCTTTGATAAAAGATATATAATTATTTTATTTAATGTTTGCACAAATATTCTCCTGGTAATCATTTACATGTAATTCAAGCATCAGTGGGTTTGAAAAAAAATAATCCCAAACATGGCAGTGACCGTAACATGCATGCAAGACGTGCATTAGTCGAGCAAATGGTGTTTAAAAGTTGGTATTTGTTCGACATTCATCCCATTGCTCTAGCTAGTGTAGTTGTTATTTGTGACGCTATAGATTTTGGAGGGTAATTAGGGGAAAATCTGCGGATATCAGATAAAAATACAAGCAGCTGAGCTATGACTTCTTTTGCCCGAAAAATGACGCCTATAACCAAAATTACTACCCTTGCCCTTTAAAAAACAGTGCGATGGTATGGAATGGAAGGGGAAATTAATATTGTCAAGATACTTACCCCGTGCCTACACATTTTAGCCCAGTACACACGACACAACTTCTTGTACAATAAGTTGTACAAGAAGTTGTAACCTGGAGACGGCTTCGCATGAACACCAAAACTTGTATAAGATCTGTTTTGCACAACTATTTGTATATATTATTATTATTAGCACCGCGTCTTACTACCCGTTCGGGCTATACGCACTTACGCTAATGTGTAATAGTAGGGTGATTGTGAGATGAAATGGAGGAGCTACAGTTTAACGTGGAATCCGAACCACGGTGGAGGCCTGGAATTCCCCACAATCACAAGATGTCTCGTCAGAGGTGAAGGAAGGATTTGGTAATCAGATAAATCTATGCCGGGACCGAGGATTGAACCCCAGCCGCCAGTATAAAAGTCTGACACCTTACCCCTAGACCACCTGGTCACCTTATTTGTATATAACTTCAGGAAATAGATCGTGCCCTATATCAGTCATCTTTCTATTACAACTTTTGAGTTGTAAATATGAAAACTTCTTCTGTTAGACAGTTACTTAAAAACAACAACAGTGATAGTAATAAAAACCACTAAATTCTTGGAAAGAACAAATAATTTGATCGAGGGAGGTTAAACCCCAAAAAATATATAACTAATAATATTTTTGGAAGGGGAGTTTTTTTTATTATCCCCCTTTGTACGGCATTAAAATTGTCTAGTTACTATTTAGTCTCCCACAGATAGCGTATTATAGAAATGGGGTATTTACAAATGATCAAGCAAATAACGATATCGGGAGGTTATACATCGTGTATAAAAATAAACATTTTTCAGCACAGAAAAATGAGCTTGTATAGTTTTTCAGGTTATACTTATCTTTTAAAACTCTTCTACGGTGGAAGTGTAGGTAAGTGACAGCTACCAGAGAAATGTTCATTGCAAACATTGGCTGGAGGTAATATTGTGGAACGTTAAATATCACTTTATTTTGAAAATTGTGTGGCATTGTGAGCTGGCACATATATTTCGGTCCTCTGAGTGTGGACTACTCACCGATCTGGTGGCAGAGGAATTTGCACAGAGTACACTTTTGGAGATTGTTCACACTTCATCTTACCCGTATTGGTATAATGATGGTGAAAAAAAGTTGTGGGCTAATGAGAGTCTTAAACCTAACTTAAGCCAAATTTACTAATCCCTGGTTATCATGGGTGTAATTCTCTTCGAGAAAAAAATAACACAAGGCAACAGCTGGGAATCGGGCTGGGAACCTTTAGTTATGTAATGAGGTGCACTGACCACTACACCTAAAGAAAGGATACACTATTAATGTTCATACAGTGATACTATGCAAAGACAATATATATCCTAAGTGGTTGACATTAGTGAATTTCAGCTAAAGTTTGCAATAAATATCCTCCTGCTAGTTGTCACCCACACTCCTAATGTAGATGGTATATATGTGGGTATATATATGTATGTATATATATATGTATATATATGTATGTATATATGTATGTATATATATATGTATATATATAGTTTGATTTTATCACTTTCCAGACATGCACATGTCTTATTTTGTAACAATTTGCGCCATATTTGAATGTTACGAAACCCAAAAAGCTGTGACTATCCATGAAAGATCAACCTTTTCAATATAAGAGTTTAATACTGTCGTTATTGTGTGTTTTTCCTAGCTGGTGGTGTCCTGATGCTTATCTAATCTTCATAATTTATTCACGTATTTTTCGCTCCACGTTATACAATCCATCCAATGTATATATCACCATTAATCATTTTTAGAGTATAAATAAATATATCAATAATGCTGCAGCCACTTCAGTGGCCTCATGGTCTAAGGTGCTAGGTCGCAGTTAACAAAACAGACGATTATGGGGGGATCAAGGTTTGTATCTCGGTTGGGTGTGGACTACTGAGGGTGGTTTTCCTAAAATGGTTATTACACTACTTCCACGCAACACAATAAATAATTAAATGACGGTTCTATCAAATATTTATTGCTGGTGATCATTATGGGTGTCACTATTTAAACTGTCAAGAAACTTTATTGCTAGGGAGGAAGAAGTCGGGGATTGAATCTTGGCAGTAGCAAGGCGTGATAAAAGTGTTACTAGATACCTATGTCCATTCAGATGGTATCAGCACAATGCTATAAGAATATTTCTCTGTTTACATTAATACTTTCTTTTCTCATTAAATGTTTAGATCTTAAATTTTGTTTTATTTAAAAATGTTATCCATTTCAATTGAATCCATGTTTGATTGGCCTCCTTTTTCATTTTTGAATCTGGTAATCTTAACTGAAGGTGTTTGGCTCATTTGCAAGAACGAAACTGTGTAGGCCATTATTGTGGGTGGAACGTAAGTGGCGTTGATTTGCATGCTAAGCACAGTGATTTGTACATGAAGTGAGGTCATTACGTGTGTGGTACGGAAGTTATATCACAAACACATTATTGAAGCACTACTGGCCCACTCATATTATTTTTTCACTACACTACTAATTCGTTACTAATATTGTAACACTTAAGAATTCATTCACCCACTTCGGTGGCCGTGTGGTCTAACGCGAGACTTTGGGGTTGGACTAGAAGGCCGAAGACGGGGAGATCCGTTTTCGATCCCAGCCTAGTGCACTAAGGGTGGGTTACCTAGATGGTATTTTAATCTTTCATGCGAATGTGGGTGCAATTTCTACTAATTAAACCTTCCTAATCTCTGAATCATTAATTTATTTAATAGATAGACGTATAACCCAAACGGGTAGTAGGGCGCGGTGCTACAAATAGACCTTACTCACACTACCGAAACACGTAGACACGTTCTATCATACCGACCCTTTTCCTTATTGGTGTTCCACTTTATCTTAATGCAGATTGGGGTACATTTCCTTTAAATTCTACATTCCTAATTGTTTCTTTTTCTTTATTTTGCATCTACCTAACATTTTGGTTATATGCTTGTGTACTAATTACGCTAATGGATTAGGAATTGGGAAGGTTGCATTTAGAGGAAATTAGTCCGCATTTTCGTGGAGGGAGAGTGGAAAACCCTTAAGGAAAAACCACACCTGTTCACCCAACAGAGATTTCAACCACGATATACTCGTTATTGAAAATCTAGCACAACAAGAATCTAGCGTGTGGGTCAACTACTCCACGAGGAGAGTTATTAATAGCTACCAAACTAGATTAAATATATAGATAGCCCAGATTGCAAGTAAAACGCGGTGCTCAAAAAATACGAGTGTATATTTAAAAATGCTAAGATTTAAAACGATGTTCCTTGGAAATAATACAATTAGTGTGTAGGTTAACATTTTGTTTACTTTAAGCACTGCTTGTCTTTGATTAAATATATGTTATTATTTTATTTAAAGTTTGCAAAAATATTTTCCTGGTAACCATCTTAATGTAATTCAAACTTCAGTAGGTTTGAAAAAATAATCCCAAACATGGCAGTGACTGTAACATGCATGCAAGACGTGTATTAGTCGATCTAATGGTGGTTGAAAGTTTATATTTGTTCGACTTTCATCCCATTTCTCTAGCTATTGTAGTTCTTATTTGTGACTGCATAGATTTTGGAGAGGGATAAGCGGAAGAGCTGCGGATATCAGATAAAAATGCAAGCAGCCGAGCTACGACTTCTCTTGCCCGAAAAATGACGACTAGAACAGAAATTACTTCCCCTGTCTTCCCGTTTAAAAACATAGAGGGATGGTATGGCATTAACAAGGAAATTAATGTTGTCAAAGTACTGACCCGGTGCCTGAACATCTCTAAGCACGGTATATACGACACAACTTCTTGTACATAAATTTGTACAAGAGGTGGTAACCTTAAGACGGCATGTGTGAACACCAAAACTTATACAAGATCTGGTTTGCACAACTTATTGTATACAACTTCAGGAAATAGAATGCGTCCTATATCAGTCATCTTTCTAGTGGTAAACAAGAAAACTTTGTCTGTTAGACAGTTACTTAAAAAAAACAGTGATAGTAATAAAAACCACTAAATTCTTGGAAACAAACAAATAATTTGATCGAAGGAGGTTAAAATCCAAATATAAAATATTTCCAATTGTTTAAAAAAATATATTAAATAATTGAAATAAAATATTTCCATTATATTTAGGAACAATTAGGAAATTATTTACATTAAATATCAATATTTTCCAAAGCATTCAATCATTATTTTTCCATACAGAGTTCAAAAATACATATTTCTTTTCAAATATTTTATTTAATCACAAATCGCGTGGAACAGTCACTGGTTAAAATTTGTATGCAATCCATGTGCCCATTATATCTTACAAATTCTTGCACGACTTTATATAAAAGAAGTTGTGTCATATGTACCGAGATCTAGAGTTTTGTGGAGTTTATTGTAGCAGGTGCTTTTGTTTTGATGTGTGCATCAGTGAACGCTAACAAACGAAAGTTTTTAAGTATATGTCTCTAATAAATATTAACACAATAGTGTATGTCAAAGGACAGAAGGACAACCAAAACCACAACTATCATAAAAAAACACCTCCAAATAAGTCAAATATATTTGAACCTAATAGATTTCTAAAACAGTATAAAACTTAATAATCCGCGTTTGCTTTAATCAATCTGGTGCCGAAGCGACAGATTTACATGGCCTTTGGTGTAGGTATAATTTCAAAGAATCTAGCAACTTTCACAGAGATCCTAAAAGTTTGTTCCTATAAAAATCAAACTGTGTGTCCTGACGACAATATTTATTTGGTCTGGACAACTTGTTGAAGACAAATGTCAACATTCATACGATTAATTGTTGCCAACTTATGTTGCCAACAATGTTGCTGTGGTATACACGCACCTTAATATCTGAGAATGAGTTATATTTATTTTAACCAAAGAGAAATATTTTATTTATAGATATACAATCATGAATTAATCAATAGTTAAATGATGATGTAAACAAATAATGAAAAGCTTGATATTACCGGTAAACATTTACTTTTAGTTGGACTATATAGTATTTTTGCCGACATCATGGAAGCTCTTCTAACAATTATGTTGAGTGTTCGTTTGTCAAAATCAGTTTAGTTATTTTCTCAGAATTTCTATTACTGTAAATAGGATTATCAAATAATACGTAAGGAATTATTCATTTTTGCTTATATTCCAAATCACTCGTTGCCAAGGAGATGTATAGTTCATTTCTTGTTCTTTCCAACTTATTGTTGCCTTGGGCTCTTAAAAAGAATATGTATTCATTAAAAGTAAATATATTTAAATTGATAAAATTTAAGATGCAAAGAAAAAACCTACGGTCAGTTTTTTAGGCATTGCTAGACACTGCTTAGCTCACTTATCAGATAACATATTGATTATATGAGAAAACATACTTGTATAAATATTCTAAAAACTAAAAAAACAATCGAATTAAGTTCAACAATTACAAAAATCCTAGGCAACAGACAGACATACATACAGAGCAGTAGCGTTCCGGGAGCAAAATTCTTAAGCTAGCTTGGAAGGGGTGCCCCCAAGCTTAAAAGTATTGATCCCGGCAATTTTGTGCTTTTCAGACTCTTCACCAATTTTGTAATCGGGGTGTTCCTAGGCTACGTCAAAAATCATAAAGTATGGCCCATTGGGTTAAAATCTGTTAAAATGTTGCAGAAAATCATCAAAAGTTTGAGTTGTTATGCTCATTTCAGGGGTCATTTGATTCGATGATCCATCAGGCAGACATTTCTAGCAGGCTTTATTCTTTCTCGCTCTTGAGTATAAAATTTGTGGAGGGATCATCAGGCCCACAGTGTTCCCACAAGCCAGAACTGTAACGCTTTACCCGTGTTCTTTGCCCACAGTACCAAATCATGAAGCCCTTTTCTGGGCTAAAAATCTTGGATCCTTATCTAGGTCGAGCCGGCATTCTTTTCATCCATATTTAAAACTCTTTCTGGGAATTTGAAGAAATCGTATTTGGTGAAGATTTCTTTTAATTTCGTAAAGTGATCAGCAACTATGAACTTGTTTAATTTCTGAGCCTAGGATGCGTTCAATCTTTGAGATTTTCGTCGGGCAACGTCAGGTTTCCTCTTCAAAATAATGTCGAACCACTTACAATCAGCAGACTATTTGAAACGGTTTGGAATGTTGTTTTCTTGGCAGAAACGAAAAACGTTGGTTTTAAGGATGTTAGGAGTCTATGGTAAACCAAAAGAGATAAACGAAAAATTATTTGGCATGGTTGTTTTTGTTGTTCAGGTGTCAATGTGGGTTTTCTACCTAATATTGAATCCTTTAAGGGGCCATATTTCTCCAGATAATGGCGTAATTTACGTCTAAGTACACAACACTTGTTACTTGCCCCCTTGAACTCAGAACGTCCCACTCTTCACACCACCCACTGCCTTGGACATGTTTTCTTCAGTACATAGTCCCCTTTCTTCACGTTGTCATAAATTATTTTATATCTAAAAACAACAGTTTTTATTAAGTAATTTTGTCATGAGAAAAAGTAAATATGAACTGAGATTTATATGGCTATAGTGCACTTGCTATGGCTACCAGGGTTGCCATATCAGGAGTAGGTCATCTTTCACGAAAATCGTTTGATTAGTTTAACTAGTAAAAGATACGCCTGAAACGACAACACCAATCGAAAGAGAATTCAAAACTGAATAGAGTACGATGGTTTTCATGAAAAATGTCTTTGAAAAACACGCCTTCAACTATTCTTTTATATCTCTAAAAACTTTTAATTCAAGAAGTAGATGATAAAATAAAATAAAGGAGGTCCTTGGTGTTTCTTTCAATAATTGGAATCATTTTATCTTGAATGATAG
Source organism: Timema shepardi (assembly GCA_902151425.1). Classification (NCBI taxonomy): domain Eukaryota; kingdom Metazoa; phylum Arthropoda; class Insecta; order Phasmatodea; family Timematidae; genus Timema; species Timema shepardi. The sequence continues at coordinate 8,954 of CABFVX010005525.1, read as the reverse complement.
CAACATTAACTTGACGGATCACATTATGGCCTTTTCTTATAAGATGTTCCATCGTGGAATAATTCACGGTAAGAGTATATGCGGAATACCAAAGTTAAGTGTAAATATTTAGAAAATATAAATATTAATAAGAGGGATAAAATAGGTACGTGGCAAAGGTTAGATCTTTGTAACTCTAACATATAAAGTATAATCAAGAGCTCATAGCCGTAAAATTGTCAAATAAGTAGGCTACTAAATTTAACAAGCTATATTCTTTGAACCTGCTTTGGTGGCTACATGGTCTAAGGCTTCACTCTCAGCCTAGACTGAAAAGATGAAGAGATCGGTTTTAGAATCTCGGTTGGGCGCACTGAGGGTGGTTTTATTCATTATGGTTTTCCTCTCACCATCCACGTAAATGCACTTGCACTTCCTCTAAATTCAACTTACCTCATTTTTAATTTTAGTGTAATTAGTACATATTCGTATTACCTGAACAAGTAGTAATACACGGTGCTTAAAAACATTCCTATTGAGAAACATCTAAGTTGAATTATGTGAATACAGTTCTGAGAAACCTTAGAACAATTTATTCAAATTATAATTTTACTTTTTATTTTAAAAAAATTGAACAACTAGTATTTTAAGCAAATTTAGATAAATCTGGTCTGCCTTATAACTGTTCATTAAAAACTTTCTCCATTTAATTTGTATAAAGCGTTAACCAACTATTAACAATAACCAATACCAAAAACTAATGATAAAAATGAAATATTTTAAAAAATATTGAATAATTTATGTTCCTAGATTATACATTTAAATAATTAAGAATCTTTTTGTATTGATAGCTAGTTTATCTCCATTAAATATTTATTTTCTAGAAGAATTTTTTAATTTTTGCACGAGATTAGTTCTAAAGTATATGAGTTAAATGTATTAAATACCCATAAAATCAATTAATATAATATTATAGTAAATAATTAGAAAATCCATACACAAAGTATTATTTATATAATAAGTAACATCATTAAAACCCGGTGAGCGAATTGTCTAACACTTCCTTCTTTCTTTGGCCTCGGATGCCGATGACTGGGAAATTTAGATTGGGATTCGGGTGGGTTGTACGGAGATTTTCTTTTGTTTTCTAATCTACCTTCACACAAATGTGTGTAAATCTCCTCTGAATTCAACCTTTTCCATATAACTCATTAGCGTAATTAGTACATATTTGTATAACCTGATCAGTTAGTAAAACACGATGCTAAAACACTAAAAATACTATATAATAATAATTTTGTAGTAATACTATCACAATATAATCATTATATAGTTATAGTATGACTAGCTAGTACGATAATATATAATTTGATTAGTAAGTAGGTTTACAATTAGTCCAATACATTTTAATTCATTTAATAATATTTTCATTTTTACAAAGCTTACAGGGATATAATTTCGATAAATTTATATTAAAAGATATATTACATTTAAACATCTTAAGTGGGTAAGTATTATACATTTCTTATATAGAAAAGATTTGATTTAAATAAAAAATATTTTGAGGCGATGATGCAAAACACTCTCATTGGATCAATAAAAATATAATTGGCTGTCTAAAATAGGTTGTATAAAAATATTTTGATAATAATAATAGCATTGTATAATTATGTGTTGATATGAATAATATCACTGTATAAATATGTGTGGATAAGAATATTGATACGTCATATACATATTATAGTTGAGGCCAGAAGGTATTTTTCAAGAGTGCAATATGCGTTTCTCACGCCACCTGTTGTGTAGATTGTTAACTGGGTCTTATTAATAATTCTAGTCGTTGACTGACAGTGCTCTGAACCCTACATTAAGGCTAAAAAGAATGCATATTAGTAGAAAAGTTAGCTTATTCTAACAAAGACAATATAGGTACTATAATATTGTACTAACGTGTTTCATAACTGTTTGTAGTTAGTTGTTATTGTTCCACAGCGCCCTACTTCCCAACGAGGATATCACATTTAAAACTATTGACCTAGGGAAGTATAATATAAAATCTATAGGAAATATACACATTCAAAAAGGGAAAATACGAAACCATTTATGTAAAAAAACTACCCTGGAATGTGTTTTGTCATGAGAACACTTAACCACTGACATGGGTACATTACTTAGTCGCGCTTAGTGTTTTATCTACCTATGTTAAGCTATTAAGAGATCAAATAATTAATCAATCTTATTTCTGATATATATAAGTGTATAATATTGAAGTAAACCTGTATTATTGTTTATCCTAAGAGAAAAAATTATGTTGAAGCTCTGTGACTTGAATGAGGTGTGGAACGCAGTAAGGTAATTAAAACTCTGGCATGAATTTTTTTAACTTAAACGAATCAATAGGATCTTCAAATTTATTTAAATAAGCGTCAATATACATAATTTCGGATTCATCTCTTTGACTATAGGTGAAAGTTCTTTGGCAGTGGCCACATGCATTGCAGCACCCTGGCCCGATTTCGTACTCGTGTCAAAATGTAACGCACAATATTTCTTCCAAGGAATGAGATAAGGGAACACTTTACATCTTCAAGTTTGTGGGAGTTTATAATGGTGCTAGGTAGCTTATTACGTTCCCGTCAATAAAATTACATTCCAAACAGAAAAAATAAATGTTTAATTTATCCAACGCGGCCTCTCCAGGGGAGCCACTCGCCCATTCATGTCTGAAATAACCGAATAGCCTAACTGGCAAGGTTGACGCTGTCTTTGCCAATTTGCAAGGTTCTATGTTGGCTGGAAATAGTATTTAAGCTGTGAGGATCATTGAGTGAATACTAATAAAAGTGTTTATAAGTCCTATCTCTCAAAAACTACTACATTGGCAAGATAACTATTTAATTTAGCACCGTGTCTTACTACTTGTTCGGGTTATATGCTTTAAGTACTAGTTACGCTAATCAATTAGAAATTGGGAGGAGTGAATTAGATGAGTTGAACCCGCATTTGAGTGGAGGGAGAATGGGAAACAATTTAGGAACCNCCCCCAGTTCACCCGACCGAGATTCGAACCTCGATCTCCTTGTCCTCAGCAGTCGAGCTCAACACGACTAGCTCGTTATCCAACTATGCCACCGATGCAGGTTGGCAAGATAGCTAAAGTAATTTGTCTTAACAGTGTTCTAAATTTCCATGGTCATAACATTCTTTGGAACCTAATTAGATAGGATTGGTGGTAGTGTTATGAAACCTAGTAGTGACGTGTTAAAGGTGTCTGATAATATCAATGCCATGCTGCTGGAGGACTTGGCTGGTAGATAGCGTGTATTTATATACTTTACCAGGAAACCAAGTCAATGTTTTCATGCAACCTTTTGTGGAGATAGTCAAATTCCTCTAGTCAATTATTTAACATTTGTATTACCGAGTTCTGGAACCAAAGGTGCCCTTGATATATGCAAAATGATAATAGAGCTTAGTTATTTAAAAGAGACATAACTACACTGACTTGTTTCTATTTTTGCTCTGTTCAATCTATCTCAATTTTAAGCTAAATAAGACTAAATATTTTTAAATACTCTATGCGATCTAATCAATTACTCTTGAAACTGAAAAAAAAAAGTTTTAGTGTAAAATTAAGTTTATTGTTATAAAAATTTAAAAATGAAGATGAAATCCTTAGTGACATATATTTACATTTTAATATATCATATGTGTGCTGGAAAAAATCATCTAGATAACATTATGTCACAAAACGGCTATACTGACAGATCGGAAGAAATTATTCAACTTATATTTGAAATGAATCAGAATAACGTTGCATGTCCAATGGCTGTTGTCCTCATACAAGATAGCTGCTTTCATTTCTCAAACGAGCTATTAGTAAAAATTCACGTCACATCTAACTTATCTATATTACAAATTAATATGTATGAACAAGAAATTTTGGATTTTGAAGAGATGTTTCCACAACAAGTTATTCTCGATGGCATCATAGGGGTGCCAATAATGATAATTTGGTTTGTTGAAAAAATTGATACATATTTTTGGAAGCTTTTAGCTAGTTTTACGTCTACTTTTCTCGGTAATCCAAGGACACCATTTATGTTTGTATTTTCCACACCAGATTTTAAGGAAATAAACATTTTTAAGAAAGAATGTCATAAGACATGGGATGAATATCATCTTTTGAATGTCGCGGCTATTTTTCTTTGTGCACCTCATGTATCAAATAATAAAATTGTATCGCATATTTCACAACAAAGTACTACAATTACGTTGCTTTACAACCAATTTAAAAACCACTCTTTCATGGAATTGTCAAAAACTTCAACAAGTGAATATTTCAATATTTTTTCAAAAAAACTTGTCAATATATATGGATACGAAGTAAAACTTACAGAAGGAAGAAAATTATATGGTTTAAAGTCAGGAAATCTAAAGGCTGAATTGAACGCTTTGCAAACTTTCATAGAAAACATTAATGGAAAAGTTAAAATTCTTGTTTTGAACGAAACTGACAAAACTATCGTAAATGAACAAGCAGACATTTATGGAAATGTATTCATTAAACATTCAAGAAATCTATTCAAATCAAGTTTTGCCTTTAAACAGAGCTGTATGGCATTTTTAGTGCCAAAAGCTCTGCGTGTTCCACAATATATGAATGTAATTTTACCTTTCACATCTAACGCTTGGGCACTTGTGTTTGGAAGTATACCAATTGTTATTATATTTTGGAAAATATTTAGACGAGATTCTTTATTTGAATTAAAAACCACCCTGGAAACTGTTAGAATTTTTTTGAGTGGAAGCACCAATCTTACAGCTGTTTCGTCGATCCAGAAATTCTACCTGGGTATGTGTCTGTTTTTAAGTCTAGTGGTTATGAATGCATATCAAGGTTCTTTGACTAGTTACTTAACAACCCCTCATTATTATCATGATATCGATACACTTGATGAATTAGTTGAATCAAATTTGATCTTGTCTACACAACATATGGATGTTTCAGAAGAAATTTTGGAAATATTACTTGAGGCTGATACTAGCAATAATATACTCAAAGCTCTGATTTCAAGGTCTGTGCTTATAAAAAATATAAAAGAAACAATAGACAAAGTTGCCTTTGACAGAACCATGATCTACGTTGATGCTATAGAAATAATCAGATTGTATTATCTACTAGGCGACTACTATGAAGATGGTTATCCTCTTCTACATATCACGAAAGACTGTGGACAATTAATGAGGCTAGCTCATCAATTTCCTTTCGTTTCACCCTTTAATGACAAGTTTGATATTAATTTGGGAAGGCTATTTGAATCAGGAATTTCAGACCAATGGCTTCGCGAGGACGAATATGAATTGTTAATCACAACCATTAGTAAGAGACTACTAACCGGATTGAAGCCTCTGGGACTAGCTCATGTTCAGACCTCCTTCTTCATTCTTCTTGGTGGATTAACTTTGAGCATCATTTCTTTAATAATTGAAGTTATAGTCGACACTCATAGACATAATTTATTTTTAGAACGGGCAATGAAATATATATTAGGTATAATTATAGTTATCTATCGTCATGTATTTAATTGAATAATTTCTTTAATAAACAGTTATTTCTCATTTAACACAAATTTGGATAAAATATCTAACATTCTACCCACTTAAAAATAAAATCACTCTTTTATTAACTTTTGTAATTTATTTCTGTAGCCTACTAATAAATGGGTGCTCCTTGACGAGGAGTTTGACCTGGAATTAATTGTCAGAAATCATGGATGATATCCATCACCGTGTTTGTTGACCTATTTGTTATGGCTTAATATAATCACGAGAAATAGAGTGAATGAACGGTTTTAGTCAGTTGTTATTACAAGGACATTAATAATGTATGCAACTGAAATGTTAGTGAGAAAGGCAACGGATTTCTTACCGCTAAAATGGGTTTAAGCATCCCGAGGTTTATATTTCCCAAAACTATTGATGTATCAAAAGGCAGTGTAAGGAAAAGTGTTATGCTAAATCTTTGGTGGTGCACTGTTATTTTAACCTGGTCGCGAGTGGAGAGAAGAAATACTGGTGCACTTAGATCATATTTAATATTTTGATGACATTAAAATTCATATAGGTCTATAACAAAGATCCGCAAAAGTAATTCGACTCATCGGATCCCTAATTCCTACACAGCTGCCTCGATCTAAACAAGAGGGAATGGTATACCGAAGGACAGCATCATGTTTTGACGTTGAAGAACAGTGGTTGTATTTACAAAGCGATGTGTTCGTGTGATGATAGTTGAAAATTTTCCTTTGTATCCTTTCTTTTGTTTTTATTTGTTGTGTAGTCAAGAAAGGAAAGGTTTACATCTTGCGACTTTTTCTCGTTCACTCCTTCCCTGCCGTTTTTTCTGTAAGTTAACGTTCTTTTTAGTCTTCTTAAATCATAACACCAAAGGGTTGCAAACTCTTTTAGATTTATATTATAGAGTGTAACTGATTGGTTTATTTCCTTAAACCTGGCCTAAAATTTGTTTACAAATAATATTGTGTATTAATCAGGGTAGTGTAAATTATAATATGTAAAGTTTTTGTTATTTTAACTTTCTTTTTTTGTAGATCTAAATTAACAGTTTTACCCAGAGATGGGGAAACTTCTTCAATGAGTGGGATTGTGTGGCTTTTATTTTCTTAGGTGACTGACCATATTTTATGAAATTTATATTTTATTTGCCGATTTGCTATGTCATAGTTTTTATCTAATTTTTAATTCTCTAAGATGTCTTTATTATGTTAAGTTATTTGTAAATTGAGTCTAATATATATCTTGTTGGTGCTTACCAGCTGTCCAAGTCTATTGGGAAATATGTAAACTATCTTGAAGTATGAATATTTGACAGTAGATTTAGTAACTTTTAGAGCTTTGTGACAGATTGGGAACAGGAAAAAAATCATAGTTTAAATTTATTTATGTTACTGAGTGGTGAGTCCTAGAAATGTTTCACTCTTAATGATACGTATTTTTAGGTCGTTTTTAATTAAGTATCAGTATGAAGTAATTATTAATCAATATTCTCAATTTACTTATTAACAATGGTAAAAGTAAAAATGGTTTTAATTTGAATTTATTTTTGTGTTTGCGCGAACAGAGTTTTGCATTTGTTTTTTTCTCCCTCTATTCCTAAATTTATATTAAATTCACACAACGCTTATGACATCCAACAGTTAAGATTGACAAGTGCCTTCATCTGGTATAGAAATATATTACTTAGTTTTATTAGTTCTTAGAGTGATTGTGTTTTCAATATGGTATGTACTAAATAAAGAATGGGGTCAGAAACATCAACATCCCGTTGGTTTGTGCCCGAAGGAAACTATAAATTGAGAATCGTCTTGAAATGCTAAACGTGCCAGCTTTTTTTATCCTTTAGTGGAAAGACATTAAATATTTCAAGATAAAACGGAATAAGTACGAGTTTAAACTTGCCAGGTGGTGGGTCAAGCTCCTTAGAGACAAATGAAGGGCATAAGACACTGGTGACGAGTTTGGCTGCGACATTTGGTGAGCCACCCTCGGTACCCGTGAAGGGACAGGTAGGGGAAAGGATGATGGTGACAAAATACTTATACTCAGTTCATGACTAGCTTTCGTTTAGAGAGGAATATGTCCTCGAAACAACACAATTACTCTTCGACCAACGTACATATGGGATTCAAACCAAAAACAAAAGAGAGCAATGCCCACAACAACCAAAATCAAAAGGGAGCAACGCCCGCAATTATCACAACAGTATGATTACGTATTGGGCGACGTAAAAAACAAGGAGTCTCGACGTGTGACGTCAGTGTACTACCACCACCACCACGTAAAAAATAGACAAAAAACAAAACTCCTCGTCTCATGACTTCAGTGTACTGCCATGGCCCGAGCACTACTGATACCATGAAGGTAAACTGATGGTTGAATTCAGCCAGTATTATCCATCAGGGAACTTGTCTGTACGATTGATTATGATGGTGACGAAATTTAACTAGGACCGGGACATATCTCCATTGCGCCCTTTTCATCTTTCCTTTCTCATGGCGGAACTCATCCTTTTTTAATAAAATAATATTTTTTACAAAAAGCGCTATTTATATTTCGAGAATTTATAACACTTTGTGAGGGATGAAATTATTATTATTATTTGGTTGGAAATTTGTTAATAATAATCGTTTTAATAGAGTATCCTCGTAAAACCTAGCAATTAGTTGCAAGATTATAACGGATCCTTTATTAATTGCAAGTGATTATGTTAACTGGTTTCATTCCATGTACAGTTCCACCTTACCTGTCTTACCCCACCCCTTTATTTAAATTAGCGTGTCCTTGTATCAATACAACATTACACCTTTGAATGTTTTTAATGCTATAGAAAAGTGGTGTTCTTCTAGATCTGCCAGTACAGATGGAATTCCAAACATTATTTTAAGAGGCTATGCCATCATTCTCATTCCATTGTTATCCGATAGTATTTAACAATAGCCTGTCAAACTCAACATTTCTCCTAATATGAAATCAATCTGTTGTCATAACTGTTTCTAAAAAAAATGGGGTTTAAAATTAAATGTTTGTTATTTAAAGTCCTACATCTCTCTTTAATACTTTTCCTAAATTATTCGATAAAATAATACTTGAGAATACCTTTCAACAACTAAAGAATAAACACTCAGAAAATCAATATAGAAGAATTTCTGGGACATGTTGCCCCTCAATTCTCTACTTTAGGACCAGGTTGATGCTATTTATTTTGACCCCTATTCGACCACTAATTTACTAATATCCTCTCTAAACTATGTAATCTTGGCCTATCTCACTCATATGCAAAATGGATAAATAGCTATTTGAATAGAAGACAGTAGTGGAATTGACCGATCAGATCACCCCTTCATACATAAAAAAGACTATATTTAACATATTCAGAGCGTTTATATCTAAAA
>CABFVX010005524.1:9724-49989 GCA_902151425.1 Timema shepardi | reverse complement strand
GAATTATTAATATCCCTGTTGAAGTCACTTGCATGAGGATTGGCTGGCTAGATCACGTGATACCCTTCAAGTAACGTTCACTTAAAGTAAAAGACCTCCTAGGACATCTCTTACGTTAAGTTAAGTGCAAGTCAACGTCAAGTCAACTACATCGTGATCGCTTCCATTTAAACACACGAGGAGATCCTTTACGTTAAGTTACGTTCAGTTAACTCTAAGTTAACGTTAAGTTGGTCGTGATCCCGGCGTGAAGCCACATTTCACTAATGATCAATTATTCGGCCATATTGGGTATCGAACCCGGAATCCTTAGCTCAGTAGAGAGACACGCTACCGATTGATATAAGGCGTCAGGCGGTTTCATACTGTTGTTGTAAAACGAATTTCGACGTAAAACAGATCATTAGCTTTTTTTTCACTTAATTATCAATGCATATATTGTACTACAATATGGGAATAAGGTACAAATAAAACATATACGATGAAAATAAATACCGTTAGCATTCAATTTTAACATAGCGACGTCTTAAAACACACAAAAAAAAATTCAACTTGTTTTTTGAAGAGGTGTAATTTATTATATTACTGTAGACCTACTTTACTCGGTAAAATAACACATTTATATATAAAAATCCGAATAAAGGATCGACGTACTGTACCTTACGTATTATATTAATCTATCGTCATATTAGTGAGACAGTTGTCGTATACTCGGGGTACTGTCACAATTTAAACCCGTCATATGAGCGAAGCGTCAGAAAGCGAATTATTGATATTTGGGTATACTTGTATAGGACCCGTATTGTTTGAGTAAACAAATTTATGATTTGATTTATATGTTTCTCTTTCATGTGTATGTATATATGGTCATAGGGAGACTTATCTTGATATTTATAAAAACAAATTATATATTATAAGAGTGTACGACATACAAATTAAACTGGCTCAGGATAGTACGCCCTATATGACACACTAAGCCCTCGAATCCTGTTACTTTCTCTCGACCTCTTGGAGATAAAAGTATTGGGATTGTCAAAAAAAAAAAATCGAACTTGATTTTGATAAATGTCGACGTTTCAAGAACTCCCGAAAAAAAAGGTTGTTTTCGCAATGACGTCAGTCTATTTGTCTGTGTGTGTGTTTGTCTATACCCGAACTAGAGAAGAAACTATTTTACTGATTGGCTTAAAACTTGGTATCAGGGGTTTTCATAAGGTCCCTTAAAGGCATTTTTTGAGTTAGATGTCTAACCATAAGCTAAGGGTAGTTTACAGAAGGGCAATAAGAGAAAAAGATTATTTTCTCAAAATTCGCTCTAACGATTTTAATTAAATTTTATATTTAGACAATGTTTATCATTATAAATAAAATGGAAATTCTCATTTTCTCATGGAAATGATTTTGAGGGTCCCTTAAATGAGGTAAATTTTCCCATTTTTATCATTTATCTGCAGCTATTAGGGATACGATAAAGTTGTACTATTAAAGAAAAACATATTTTATTTGAACCATATTTTTATAAAACATATTGTTTCTGAGCTATAAGCAAATACATATACTTTTTAATTCAAGTCTTTGAAAATGAATTTTATTGGTATGCTCTTTGGTGGACAAAAATGTTTCTATTTTCTCAATTTTACTGTAACAATGTTCCTAGTTGCTAGTGCCATGTCGTAAGTAACAGTTTATATTATTTCATTAATGATCTTTGGTGTAATATTTCTACAACAATGTATAGACCATTTATTTCGTTTCACTAACCTTATGAGTTTTTGGTAAATGTCTGTTTTAAGATAAAAAGGAGAGAGTAACACTTCATTTTACTACATGCTCAGGCTAGACGCACATATGATAATTACTCTAATAGGGTAGGAAGGAGGAAGGTATGATTTTGATTAGATGTAACTACATTTGCATGGAAGGATAGTTGGGAACAGTTTAATAAAAAGCACCCTACGTACTCCCGACTAGAATACCGATCTACCCAACATCACAGATGTGGTGGTCTATTTTACAACTATAGTAGCCCCATAACTTCTTTGGTGCTGACTGACAGCCCACAGTTGACTTGTAACAGTCCAAATTTAGGTATGTACCTAAATTTTGACCGTCAGAAATGACGGCTGCTAAACACATGTTTTTGCAGATCATATGGCTCAGCGTAGGGATACATAATTTGGTCTGGTTAACTTTTCAAAGCTTTTAGCTGTCAGCTGTGAGCTGTCAGTCAGCACCAAAGAAGTCATGGGGCTACTTTAGTAGGTAAAACTATATTATTAGGATCATTCGTAATTGAACCAGGTTTTCTTGAACTGGTGGAAAATCTTTAAAGCACCTAGCACCAAGGAAGGGCTGTATTAATAATAAAAAGCATATTAAACCAAATGTTATTTAAATATCCAGAGTTGATACGTTTTATAAGTAATAAAACTCCTTCAACACTCCAGGCTTTTTGAACAAATTATTTAGTATTCATGTGTGAATATATAAATCACAAATCGTGTTTTTTTAGGTTATATATTTAATGCTTAACACAAAACCTTTTTAAAAAATACATTTTTTTTAAATTGATCTTTATAAATGAATCGGATTTCCACACATCCTTTTTGTAGATACATTTTCCCACCCGTTCTCCTCGTAGTAATAAGCCTCTTAACCAGAATTATTAAGAGGATCTTGGCTTGAGACAAGAATTTATTGGGAGTCATTGTTGTTCCATAGAGCACATATGGGCCTTTACACATGTTAGGGGGGAATTGTTTTATATGGAGCATGATGACGTTTTATTTAGTTTAAAAATGTATAAAGTCATATTATAAAGCTCTAAATTCAATTATTGTATTAATTATTATTATTTAGCACCACGTCTTACTACCCTTTCAGGTTATACACTTTAAGTACTAATTACGCTAATGGATTAGGAATTGGGAAGGTTGAATTAGAGGAAGTGAACCCGCATTTGCGTGGAGGGAGAGTGTAAAACCATTAAGGGAAAACCACCCCCAGTTCACCCGACTGAGATTCGAACCTCGATCTCCCCATCCTCAGCAGTCGAACTCAACACGACTAGCGCGTTAGCCAACTATTCCATATTGTATTGATAAAATATTAAAAGTTCTTTAGAATACCCTTAGTTACCTTGGGTTTTACTGATTAATAATCTCATAATTAATTAGGTTTATACAAGCAATTACTATTAATATCGCCTTAATTTCTACTCAGACGTAGACCTCGGGGGTCTTAAGGTAAATTGTTCACCTCAGGCTCCTATTTTCGCGGGTTCAAACCAAAATGAGATCAAAGGATTGTTCTTGACTGATAAAAATCCGTAGCACAACTTCCTTCGGAGGGAAAGTAAAGCTTTATATTGTGGTATATAAAATAACCCTGATAGGTATGTGAGAATACCTTTACCGGCAGAATTTGAATTCTCTTTCACTCTAGCTCATAGAAATTCTCGTGTGCTTATATATTCAGTTGATTCAGAAAATGCACGTTAAATACCTCAAATAAATAAATATACTCACACATAGTAAAATTATAACTAGTAAAACAAGCGTCTATTGGCCAAGAAGACAGCAAATCAAATACAGCTCTGTGTGAATGAACCTTAAACATATAAGCTGGTACATATTTATATTTTGCATATCATCGCAAAAATATTATTAGTACGTTCCAATTAATTAAATAGAAAATCATTAAACCATGATACTCTCTTGTTACAAGAAATTCCCTGATTTTCAGGTTCTTTTTCCAGGTATCAACCCTGATGTGTTACATAATGCTTACTAATAAATAGAATCATATTTTTATATTGTAAAATATAGTTTTTTAAAAGGAAAACTTGCAAAAAGAATTTAATTTATAGTAATTACTAGGAAGTGAGCCATTACCGTATTAAATAAAAGAGAGAAACTTGTAGTAATAAGAACACATATTCTCATAGCCTGTGGGCATGCTCTCGAACATAATGGTTTTATTTAGTTTATACGCCGGAACTATTTAACGACTTATTAATTGGGAAGGGAGTAACAAGGTGGGGTTCAGAGTAAATGCACTCGCATTCCTGTGAAGGAGAGGTGGAAAAATGAACTGAGAATTCACATTAGTAGGTGCATCCAGAAAAGTTTAAGAATTATACCTCCCCATCACCATCAATACAATATAGTTCCTGCTTGAAACCTTAGACCACGTGACAACCATCGGGGGTTTGTATATTTTACGGAACCATCTGACCACATTCATCTTTATTTTATTTCAACATCTTGAAGAGAGGAGTATTGTGATCGTTAAAAAAATTGAGCTCGAGGTTTTGATAAATGTCGACATTTCATGACTCCCTGAAACCATAAAAGTTGTTTTCACGTGGTCGTATGTCTGTCTATCTGTCTGTCTGTCTGCCTGTCGTTACCTTGGCCTAGAGCCGAAACCATTTTACCGATTGGGCTAAAACTTAGTATCTGGGGTTTTAATAAGATCCCATCAAGGGATTCTTAGAATTATCTATCTCAATCTAAAATTAAGGGTAGTTTACTGAAGGGCAAAAAGAGATTAAATCTAGGACTTTGATCAATTTTTTTTATCGAGGCACTGTTTAACATTTAAAACAAAATGGCGACCATCTTTTTCCCATGAAAATTACTTTAAATGTACTTTAGAGAAGCTGAAATTTCCATTTCGAGAATATCTCTACAATTATTTCAGATAAGAAATAACTTAACCTTATAGAATTGTTGTACTATTATAAAAATAAATTTTAATTTGTAATATATTTTTATAAAACCAATCGCTTCTGAGCTAAGAGCAAACACAGGCCTATATATATATTTTTAAAGAGCACTTTGAAATAAGGAATTGATTTTTAAGCTCTTTGGTGGAAAGATATGTTTCTGTTTTTTCTCGCCGTTTCTGTAACGGTGTATATTTTTACCTCTATACGCATTGGTAGAGTGTTTCTGCAACAATGTGTATTACTTACTATCACAGATCTTACCAGTTTTAGTAAATATCTCTACTATGAGGTTCATGAGAGAATATATGTGTAGTTCACCGTTCCATTTATTCAAATCTCCTTGTTCGCATACTATTATTTGTTAGAAATGAGCCGAATGGGCGACTCGACTCCCAAAGTTTGTGTCGGCCCCTGACTGTACGGTGGGAACTAGACGAATTCTCCGACCCGGGCATCAACAAGATGAATGAGTAAACCAAGTCGGAGAACAATTCACTGTCACACGGACAACGGAACGTTTAGCATTCATCGCCTATTTTAATTGTGCCACATTTGTTATTCTTAACTGGGTAACTTGCGTTGCCCATTAATCACAGTGACGACTTGAACGGCTGGAGTAGTTTGTCGGGGTAAAGTTATTCGCGACCATTACGAGAGCTAATGCGCATTTAAATGAACGGATTATTTCACGAGAGAGAAGAGACTTTCCCTTGTGAACCTCGCACCTTTATGTTGGCACATAATAGTTTAATTCGAAGAAAAAAAACTATTGTGAAGATAGCGGAATATTCTAAGAGGGTTGTCTAGGTGACTGATATATTACAGTGAGGTTAAATATTGATAAACAAACCTTTAACAGTATACGAGTTTTGTGTTTACTGGAATGGACACAATACAATTATTTATGACCCTATACATATATAGACTTGTAAACAAAACTGAAATTTTGAAATTTTCCTATCTGAAAAGAAAATAAATCGACATTTTCGGTTAATCACTAAGACTTTAATGCCCAGGGAATGAAACGTAACTGATCTGGGAGTGTAGAATGGATCTTTGTGAACCGAATGATGTAATTTAATGGGAAGGCCACAACACAAATTGTATTGTCATTTGTATTTTCCTACTTTTTTTAAATTTCTCAATATATTACAGGTATAGAAAGTATTGTGATCGTCAAAATCATAGGAATCAAGATTATGATAAATATCGACGTTTCATAACTCCCCGAATCCGAAAGGGTGGTTTTTGAATTTCCGTCTCTCTGTCTGTTTGTCTGTCTGTACCTCCAACTAGAGTCTAAATTATTTTACCAATCGGGCTAAAACTTGGTATTTTGGGTTTTCATAGGGTTTTCCCGCGGCTTTTTGTAAATGGATATCCAAGCCTAAAATTAAGAGTAGTTTACTGAAGGGAAATAAAAAAAGAGAAGGAAATGATTTTTTCAAAGTCAGCTCCAACGATTTTGATTAAATTTCATTTCTAAGCATTTATCATTTTTACAAACAAAATGGCTACTCTCAATTTTTAGGCAAAATATATTTAAGGGTTCCGGCCTGATGCATAAATTCTGATTTTTTAATATCTCTGAAACAATTAGAGATATGAAATTGTTTATCACTGAAAATATGTAGGTATACTTTTAATAAAAATCTTTATCTGAAACGTATATTTGTAAAATTCATTATTTTCAATTTAAACATAAATATATATATAAACTTCTCGAACACTTAAGATAAAGTGTTGCGACCTCCAAATAAATCTAACCCTAAATGTTGACGGATTTCAACGTTTCATGACCCCCGAACTCTAAAAAGTGTTTTTTGCAAAGCCATATATCTGTGTGTCTGTTTAACCCCTAGATTAAAAGTAGTTTAATAAAGGGCGAAAAGAGAAAAAAATCGATTTTCTCAAAATCAGCTATAACGATTTTGATTAAAATTCGTATGTAGGCGTTGGTTAAGATTATAGCTAAACAAAATGGATATTTTCATTTTCCTATGAAAATGACATCTAAGGTACTTTACAGAAATGGAAATTTCCTTATCTCCGCAACTATTTATGATACTAAATAACTTATCATTGCAAAATTGTAGTACTACTAAAAATAAAAAACTTTTATTCCAGGGAATATATTTATAAAACCAATAGTTTCGGAGATATTGGTAATATACAGAGCCCTGCGTTTGTGGAGTTCGCGATAATTCGCGAATGTTAGATATGGCATTTTTTCTTTCAGATGTTCACATTTCAGGTTACCCTGATTGCAAATATATGCTCAGAATTGTCGCGATAATTCGCGAAATCGGCGTTTTAGCGCGATATTCGCGATTTTAAATGATATCCGCGATAATCGCGATTTTCGGCATTCGCGCTAATATTTTGGGATATTGAAAAATAAAAATTGAAAGTTTTGATGGAAGAGAGTGATGGCATCGAAAGTTTAAAAATTGAGAATGTGCTGCTAGGGCTGAAGACAGACAGTATGTTCAGTGACTTCGCAACAAAGTGTTTGCAAGCGTTGTGGCTGCCGATTTCAAATGCAGATTCAGAACGATATTTTTCTAGGTATAGTTTAGTAGTAACAGACCGCAGAACCACAATGAAAGTGGATAACATTGTTACCAGCTGCATGTTGCAGTTTGGTGATGTTGAGTATTTATTATGTATTTTTCTAGCCTAAATTGAGATTTTAAAATATAGTCACAATTTTTGTGAAGTAACAAGATGATTTTTGTGTAATATTTCGTCTTTGTGACTTGTCCATACTTTTCCCGGACCAGCTGCCGCTAAATCTTACTTTTTTAATAAGTTGACAGCACATTTTTTGTGGTCTAGTGTTTTTTACCGTTTGTCCAAACAAAATGTAATTTTTTTGTTTTCACTTCAATATGTTTAGTTTACCTGTTTCAAACATTGTCCTGGAAGTCTAGTTTTAACCCAACAAAGTCACCTTAATCAAGAAAGTTTGGTAAAAAACACTTTTTTTAACGCTTTTGTCTTAATTCGATAATTTCGTCGCAAAAAATAGGATTTTTGTAATTCACCGCTTATTCACCGCTTTTGGGAAACTTAAAAACGAAATTGGGCTTTTTTATTCACCATAAAAGCAGGGCTCTGGTAATATATTAAGACAATTTTGTGGGCTTTATTTGTACAGACACTACTTATTTTTTAATGCAACAATTCTTTAATTCCATAAAGTAAGTAGATAAGTAAGTCTCCCAAAATGTGTATGTTATTTTTTCTTTAACCTCTTAGGGGAAATGTTTGTACAGCAAACTCTATCATTTTATACTTAATAGTCCATATTTTACTTTGTTATTGGTCGAAATTAATAAATTAGGAATTTAATAAAAATGCGATAACTATAAGAAGTGCAACCCCTAATAAAATGTCGAAAATTATAAGCGTAAGTTGAAATTTTAATACATGGTACTGACCCTTGTGGACCAATATCGATCTTTTTTTTCGTCCAAATATAATAGTGAGGATTTTAATTCTTTAAAAAGAAAATCATAAAATTTAAATTCGGGAGTCAAAAAATGCTTAACGTAAGTATAACGCAAATTTTGCTCAGATTTGCTTATCTGTATTATTTCAATTCACATATATTACGAGTTTTGAGTAAATATCTCCATTTTTAAACACTGGAGTGAGAAAGTCCATGCAGAGTTCCGTACTATTTATTTCTTCTCAAAGGGCCAGCCAGACAGCTCCACCCAGTGACGTTGGAGACCAACTTGGTATTTGGTGTTTATAAATTTCGATAACTCTAGCACCTTAATAACTATTTTACATAGATTTTAAAAAGGTCTACGATTAAGCTAAAGAAATACGTTATATGAAATTTTATCTGTGTTAGGGATACCCAAAAATGCCTGTAAAACTAGTCGAGGTATGTTTGATTGATACGCGTGGCAGGGTAGGGGTTAGGTGTCACCTGTCAGATACTTTCAAAATACATGATGGGTTGAAACAAGGAGATGCACTCTCTCCAATAGTTTTTAATCTAGTCTTGGAGTATTCTATTAGGGAAATGTAAGAGAGTAGGGAAGGCTTGGCATTAAACGGCACAATGCAGCTATTAGGGTATGTAGATAATCTAGCTTTGTTGTTTGATAAATAGTAAGGAAGATGTTGCAAGTAATGCAGAAATTTTATTAAAGGCTAGTAAGGAAATAGGTTAAGAAGTGAAAGTTATAAAAACTATATATATTATAGCACAAAGAGCACAGATGAAGATAATTTATAGAGTACTGCAAATAAAAACATATTATTTCATAAGGTAAATGAGTTTAAATATTTCGAAACAGTTTTAACTAGCAATAACGATATTAGAGTGGAAATTAGGAAAAGTATACATTCGCTCCGACATGCTATTCCTAGGTCAGTAAGTTGTTGACATCTCGCCTGCATAATGATGAGTTACATACCTTGTAATATCACATGACGTTGTTGGGATAGTCAAGAGTAGATTAAGGTGGGCAGGACATTCAGCGCAAATGGAACAATCTCGAACCTGGTTCAGGGTACTGACTGGCTAACCCAATGAAGAAACCATTGGTAACACATAGCCGCCGGTGGGAGGATAATATTATAAATAATCTGAAAGAGATGGGGTGTAATTAGGTGGACTGGATATAACTAGCTCAAGATAGAAATAGGGTGTAATGAGGTGGACTGTATAGAACTAGCTCAAGATAGAATAGGGTGTAATGAGGTGGACTGGATATAACTAGCTCAATTTTAAAATAGGTGGCGTACTTTTAAGTAAAACAATGGACTTTCGAATTCCCAATGCCATAAAATAAGTATGTACTAATTTGAATTGTATTAAAGATATTCCAATATTCCATCGAAAAACCGTAGCCAGTTGTAAGTTTTTTTGTCTTACAATATAATTCATATATTATTACTGTTGTTAAAATTCAAATAAAAGTCATAATCATAGGCTGCTATATAAGCCTACCTTTCATTCCAGAGAAAACTCGTTTCAAATTTAAAGTGCTTCTTTAGCTTAATATCTTCTACTTTCAAAGCTTAGTTACAAAGCCAGGTGGACCTTGACCATCCTCCTACGTCACTGCTAGCCAGCACTGGAGTTAAAGCGCACCCTTAATAAATAATAAAGAGACTTATAACAAATTCCTAGAAGAGAAAGATTAAAAATAATTGGTGGCTCAGTGAAATGAACCATCCTCCCTCCTCCCCGGAAACTCCCGAGCCCATGTGAAGCGCGTTCCGGAACCACACGCAGCAAGAAGAAGGGAAGGATCACTCATTAGCCCTTACAGTACCGCGGCGCTGCGGTTTTCCGCCCTTAGAACCAACCCCTCCACTTGCAGCCCTGCTCTGCATTAGAGAGGATCGGCCAGGGTGTCCCTCCAGGGACCAGAGCTAGCGACCAGAACACTTCCCCCCTAGGCGGGCGCATGCGCCGACCTTACTATGCGGTCTCAGCAAGATCTTCTTTTCACGTCACATGTATTTACATTAGAGTCTTGAAACTTGATTACTTGGTCCGACCCTCTAGTTCTAGGGGTTGGTCACGTTGGTTGAAGCGGGGGAAGGGGGAAGGATGGAAAAAACTAGTTTAAACAAGAGTACGTGCACTAGTTTTTAAGTTAGGTTTGTTTGCAAAACTTGGTGTTTAGCATAATACGTTTGCCAAATTGAAGAACAAAACACTATGGGCAAAGGAAAGTATAGCTTGAATAGAGTTCCTTTGAAATGAACATGCTTGCGATGTAATCAAACACAATCTTGACAAGAAATATTAATAGTAAATTTGTTATATAGTTGTTTTTTTAGTTTTCCCCACAGTACACTTTGGGTATAAATTATAGCTAATAAGCACATAATAGCAATAATTGCGTTAATAGGATAGAATGAACAAGGTATATTTTTGAGTAAATGTACCCAAATTTACGTTGTGAGAAAGGGGAGAAACCATTTAGTTAAAAACTCCCTCAGTACATCCGTCAAACTCCGATGTCCCCATCACCGGAAATTCAGCCTCAAACTGGAATGACGTGTTAGGTCACTCAACCTGAACTTGGAAATGCATTTCAATGAAAGTTTCGTAGCCAGATCCGACGTAAGATTGGTCAAATAAAGACAGAGTTGACAAGAATATATCATAAGTACAGTTTAAACAAGCTCTTGTTACCCTTGCAATAAACCACGACACACCACTTAGTGATAAGACTGATTGTCCTACAAGCACTCCAAGGTATCACTCAGAAAAATGTTGCCTCCGTGGGACGCAGTGTAGAGGAATTTTGAAATAAAACTAAGATTTGAAACAATACTTTGAAAGATTATTATTTTGGTTACTTCTTGACAAGCTGTTTGGCCCGACTTGTTGAAATAAACATTACTGGCTTACATCAGATGTGTGTGTTACCGAAAAGGGGTGTAGGATGGGTCGGTAAGGACTTGCCACCCTAGGTTCTCTATGGCTCGTAAAACCTCTGGAGGGAGATAGTACAGGATCTTGTTATCTTATTGAAGTTACTCCGTGGAAAGTTTCCAGACAAATAAGAAGCAATGAGATGTACTTCTGGATAACGAAGATGTATATTCGTGTGAATCACACGATATCTACAAGAAACTAGAGACTCTCCAATCTTGTTAGAGGATCAAAGCCAACATTCATCCCTTTACTATTTTCTATGAAGTTGTGTCAACTGCACTTAGTTTCAAAAGTAATCTAAAACCACATTTAATAAATAATACTTTCTGATTCAACTGTTAAACATTTGTGTAAGTATTATGGTAAATAAATCTTTGAAATTTCTTCTTAAAAACCAATTAGTTTCTGTTTGAATATCATCAAACAAAAATAAAATTTCTCATAAAAATTGCATTATAGAATTTGAAAAAGTCACATATATCTCATTAAGAAATATGAAGAAAAAAAAATCCTACTAGTTTGACATTCACTTGCAAATTATTTATCTCTGTCAAATATGCGTAATATTTGGTAGCTTATCAAATAAAATCACAGGAGAATAATAATCCCATTGTTAAATTCCGCTTTAAAAGCTAAAGAGAGAACAAATTCACAAAGTAAAATAAAAATATAATAAAAAAAACAACGATAAAAATAACAAAATACATTCGACTTTTCATCTGAATATAAATATATAAATGCTTTTATCTTTTCATCTGTTTGGGAAAATATTGTATATATATTAATTTAAAACTAGGGTATGATGATGTGATGAGAATGATAATCAAACCTTGCGATCAAACCGTCTCCTTGCTCTTTCTTTCACTCTCTTTTTGTAAATTAGTCGATTACAGATGTAGACATCGATAGAAATGGCTGTAGAGATAATTCTGATACTGTAATCTAACTAATAAGCTAAGGAACTAGTTGAAAACTTAAAATGGATGTTTCCAGCAAGTATCATTTACGTATAACTACTGCATAATAAACATATATTTCGTTTTAAAACTAGATGATTTGTCCGAAAACCTGAAATTACACCTATAAATATATGCAACGTTTTATTTAGTGCACCTAAGAATTATAAATAATGAGTACGTTGTTCTTGAAACAATTGTTTCTGCTTTCTAATTATATTTCTCACATGATTCGTGAAAACATTGGACGCGATAAATTGGTGTCCTTATAAAAGACCATATCATGGTCAAACCAGAGATCGTTTTAAAGTGCGGATCACTTTAATTGACTCAATTAAATATAATAGTTGATCTTAAAGCAAGGTATTATTTTAAATAGGATAGAATTATTTCACTCCTTTCAATTATATTGCCATCTAATGGAGCCTTTAAGCTAGCGCCCCACACAATGCCATACTGAGGTGGACTGGCAGATTCGAGTTGCCCGGGACTACAACATAAGATGGCCCTTAGCAAATATTAATATATATTACTGAAACTATGTTTCAGGGTGTGCTGAAATGTGGAGGTGAAATATTTATATCTTAATTATTAGTTAATTTAATCCCGAAGCCATTTCGGTGACATTATCGATTATCATTTTCTACTATCTACAGACATGAGCAAAAATGCTTCTAAAAGATTGGGTGCCATTATTGATATATTTAAGATTGTAAAATGATCCTCCCCTTGCTACATGTGTAGATCACTTAACATATGGCTTTACGTACTTCTTCTTATTACTTCTTATTTTTACTATTAATTTCATGAACAGAACAATAGCATTATGAAGGTTTCTTTTAGAACAAGTCCATCCGTGCTAGAGGTGATAGGGAATTGGTAAACCCATCCAAGACTCGAACCTCGACCCCTTTGTCTCCAGCAATAATGACGCCTTAAACTATGTGATTATTGGTGAGGGTACATAACACAACATTAATGATTATTTTCTTAGTTTCTATGGTAAATTGTTCTTTCTTGTTCCAAGTCTGACTACCCGTTTGGGCTATCTGTACATTTACACTAATGGGAGAGGAATGAAACAGGTAGAACTTTAGTACGTGTACTTGCATTTGCCTGGAGGGCGAGGGAGGAGCCATATTGAGGGAGGGTCGAAATTTGATCTGCCCGTCATCGGCAGTCCCGTCTATAGTGAGGGCGATGATTTAAACCATTCTGCAACCAAATATTAAAATATAACCTAATAATTAAAAATAACCTAAGAGAGAGCTCCTTGAATTGAAGGAAATGTATCCTTCAGCCACTTTAGCCGGCCGGTTGTTCTCCAAACAAGCCTCCTCGTATCTTCCTGTCGAGACGCAACTGCCCGCATTAAGCCCTGTCCAAGGAATTAGCTCCACACAGCTGGAGACAGACAAGGGCCATACGTCAATCATGCCGGGAGCTACAGCCGCCACCAGCAGCATCTCGGACAGGAGGGAGGGGGACGACTCTGGTGACACAGGAAGAGGGGATGACATCTCTCACTGTCTGCTCGTAGTGATATTTGCACGTGGCGTCCTTTTCCATTGACACCAACACACAAAGGCCAAGTGGCAGAAAAGAGTTGAGAGAGATATGGTATATTATTAAAATCGCTGTGTTGAGATTTGCGGTATAAGAGGCTAAGCCGATTAATTATTACAGTCAACAGCCATTTTAATAATACGTTTCTTCTGTGCATTGGTGATGGAACCTTATTCATTTACATTATTATTATTATTAATATTAACATAATTATTATTACCGCGTCTTACTACCCGTTCGGGTTATACGCACTTACGCTAATGTGTAATGGTAGGGTGATTGTGAGATGAAATGGAGGACCTACAGTTTAACGTGGAATCCGAACCACGGTGGAGGCCTGGCATTCCCCACATTCACAATATGTCTTGTCAGAGGTGAAGGAAGGGTTTGGTAATCAGATAAATCTGTGCCGGGACCGAGGATTGAACCCCGGCCACCCGCAAAGAAGTCTGACACCTTACGCCTAGACCACCAGATCACCTTATTCATTTACAGTAATTGGGGTAAGGGGGGGGGGGAGGTAGTGAAATTTGTTTTAACTTCCCTTTCTCCCCCCTTCACTATAAATGTTTGGAAATTGGATGTCCCTTAAAGCAATTTGGAGTGACCTTCCTCAACTTTTGAAAATTATATTATTTTTATAAGCTATTTGGAGTAGTCTTCCCCCTTTTTTTAAATTGGGATGTTCTTATTAGATATTTGAATTGGTCTTCCTTAATCAAATCTTTGAAAATTTGGTGTTCCTAAAAGCTATTTGGATCCCTACCTGGCACATTTTTTAAAATTGGATGGACCTAAAGGCTATTTACAATTCTCCTTTGTTGATTTTTTCTGACAGATGCTTATAGGAGCTGTTTAAAATTATCATATATGACAAATTTTTGAAAATAAAATGCATCTATACATCATATGATTTAAAATGACGTGTATCAGCTTCATATTCGATAATATCAAAGAATCGGAAATGTAGATGGGATGTGGGGGTGGAGGAGAATATTTATTCCAGGTCGTTATATTCATTTCTTAGGTTAAACCTATGCAAACCCATCATTTTCAATTTCGAATCTAAACTCATGTCTAAAAAAATTTCTAGTCGAGTTCTAATCGAATTTAATGTTTAAAGCTTTCTTCAAGTTGAATTCAAATCGAATCTTATACTAAATTTATTCTATCGAATAAAATCCTAATAAAATCTGATACTTTTTTTTTTAATGCATCAAATATTTTATTTTAAAAGTACGCTCGGATCTGTATCGATTAATTTATTCCAGGCCTACAATGATACCGTTTCAAATCGAATCTGTGTTGAATATTTTACAATTCTAGGTATTCGAATCCAATCCAATAATAAAATATTTTATACACATTTTAGATTTATAAAAATATAATTTAACCAATATTACTTATCTTAAAAAGGCCAAAATCAAATGATGGTCATACCATTCCACCTTTTAATCATAGTACAAGAAATTCACCATCCCATACAATTGTCCCACACGTAATTCCTGTACGGCCTAAAGCTCAAGTTAATTTCTCTCTTTATTATACCACACAACTGGTTTCCTGTATTATTATATTAATTGGTTAAATACGTATGACCTATAGATTCGAATATTGAGCTAAACTCATCGAATCCAAATCCAAGATTTACTTAGATTCAAAATTTCGAATCGAAACAGACTCTTCCATTAATGGGATTCAAATATCTGATTTGTAAAAGTGCAATTTGGCAGGAAAGTAGGGGTACTACCCCAAATGGCCAGAAAAATATAAAAACGGGGGATTTCAAAATGGGGTCCAGGAATTTGAGGGTAGGGGCTTTAATTTAGAAAAAAACTTTTATAAGAGGTAGAAAATAAGAAATTGGCAGTAAGTTAAAGGGACCACGCCAAATAATCATAAAACTCTGAAAACCATACATTCTTAGATGAGACTCCAGGAAATATGGGGTGGAGGGCTAAACATAAAATATAGCTATTAAGTATCGTGTGAATTCTACATTTGGCAGGCAGGCAGACGGACAACTCCAGATAACCAACTGAGTATTACAATTTGAAATTTGACCTCCAAGGGAAGATGAAATCTTTCAAAACTCACCGATGAATCTTTTGAGTCAGCGGATATAGAGCTTTGAAATTTAAAATGAAGATTTATTTCGAGAATCGGGTGAGATCATAGGAGGGATTTTAAAATGTATTCCCTAAGAAGGTGAAGAGGGTCTGAAAGATGTGGGACTCGCTGACTCAATCGTCACCGTATTTGCCCAACCCATGGGCTTGGCAACTTTAAATCTCGCCTGGCAGGGAGGTAGAGGGCGGGATTTTACAATATAACCAGAAACATCTAAGATTGAGACATTTCAAAAGGGGGCACCGTGAAATGGCGGGCTTATAGTTTAAAGGATAACTTTTACATAAGGTATAAAATTAAAATTTGACTGACAAGTAAAGAAACAAATTCAGATAATCATATAAATCTTAAAATTTGACAATGCTAAGTGTGTGGAGTGGAGTAAAGTAGATGGGGGCTCAAAATTTCAAAGGTTAATTGTAAACAAACACTTTCCAGTGTGGTAGAAAATTGAAATTCGGCAGAAAGGTAGAAATACCACTAAAAATAATGTTATGCCTGAAAATGTTAATTTTCTAATTGGGATGTTGAAAAACAAGAAGGGGAGGGGGAGGGCAGAAAAAATACTTTTAGGTGTGGTATGCAATTTAAAATTCGCAGTCATTTATAAGGATAACTCCCAATAACCCTATCTGTCTTTAAATTTGAAATTTCTATAAAGGAATTGTTTTAATTGTAGAGGTGGTCTAACATTTCCAAAACTAGCAGAAACAACTATTTTATTTGTGGCAGAGAACTGAAATTCAGCAAGATGTCATAAAGACCACTCCTAATAACCATAAGAGAGTTAAGATATTAAATGTAGAAAATATGGAAGGAAGGTTAGGTAAAAAAAAGTCTTATAGGTAAGGCAGAAAATGGAAATTTACCATTAATATAGGACTACGCCAATAACTAAATAAGGGTTGAATATTTACTATTTATAAAGGGGATTAAAAAAAGTATGGTTTAAGGGAAGGGAGTAGCTTAAAATCTTTCCAGACTAATAATTAGATATTATTTTTGGCATGGAAGAAAATTTAAATTTCTTGTTTGTAATAGGACAACTTCTCACTAATTTTGTAATTTAAAATTAGGGTACGGGAAATATCTAATAGAAAAAAAATCAATTTGTTGAAATAGAGACAATTTTTATTTTTTATGAGGAGACCAGAACAATAAAAAAATAAGTTAGTAAAAAAAATGAAAATATCTTAAAATTGATCCGATAGCATTGCGAAAACAAAGCTAAATATTAAAGAATAAACTAGCGCCTAACAGTGGCATAGTGATTGAAATAAACAAATGCTGGTGATATACCAATGTGAACCATGATCCTCTTTGAAAAACCATAATTCTTATCATTTAGTACTAGCAGTCCCGCACGGCGTTTCCCGTGACCCACTGTGGTATAACAATTATATAACCCCTCCTCTCTCCCCCCTTCCACCAGGTGCCCGATTTAAAATGGAAACGCTCTCTCTGAAACATAATTCTAAGCCAGATTAAAAACAGTTTCTTCTAAGAAATATATTAAAATAGCCTAGTTAAAAAGTTTAATTAAAATTTAAAAATCCGACTTCGAGATGCATTCATAGCCCCTTCCGCACCAATATTAAGAATTTCATATCGCTGCGTGCCGTAGATTTGGCTGGGAATAATACACAGACAAACACTTCCTGTTATTATTATAAAATATAGATATCTCTTTAACAAAGGCTATTATGGATTTATGCTCTTTGGCGAGCTATGATGCTCTTTTATCCTAAATATTTCTGGAACAATGTCTTTTAGTTCGTTTATCTTATTTTATAATCGTGCTTTTATATATATTTTGTAGTTAATGGGTTGCATTTATTTTTGCACCCATTTTATGAACAAGGCAATATTTTGTCTCAGCCACTTAATTTATTTTAATTTACTAATTATCATGATTGGTTGACGATTTCCATAACCAGCCATAGCCATAGCCAGTCATATCAAAAAGTGGGATGCCATTTTCTTAGCATCACGTCTTACTACCCGTTCGTGTTATACACTTATATACTAATTACGCTAGTGGTTTTAGGGAGTAGGAAGATTATATTTAGAGGAAATATACCCACACTTGTGTGGAGGAAGAGTGGAAAACCATTTTGGAAAACACGCTCAGTACACATGACTGAATTTCGAACCTCAATTTTGCCATCATCGGCAGTCAAGTTTTCTGTAAGAGTGGTGCATTATACCACGCGGCCACTGAGGTAGTTCAGCCGGATGTTGAACGTCCCAACTTGTAGTTTTAGTGCTGTATAGCCGTGTGAAGAACGGCTCAAATTACTACTAGGCTTTAAGAAGAGAGAATGAAATTAATTGTTTTTATTAGAGAAAATGTTTGCCCTCACACAGTCACAGATAACTTTGATTTTTTTTTAATTCAACTTTTTTTTTCTAAATTCATTGTTAATTATTATTAATCAGTAACTATTATTAATTAATTATTATTATTTTAGTAAATTATAATTTTATTTTTTTTCTTTTCAAAAAACTATATATAAACATAAACAAAATATCTAAAATAAAAAATTCCATTGCGTCTCTCAATTTTTTTTTCTTTATGTAACTTAAACACAACTTTATAGTAATAGCGCTCGCATCATCAGGGCATCTTTATATTATAGATGCATTTATATAAAACATTAAACACTATTAAATTTTGGCCACGTTTATGAATTAAAGCCGTGTGAGTTTTCAAATATATTATCAAAAAGGAATACTATTGGGATATTTTGGTGTACTTTTGACTTAGGCCTATGTATTATTAATGTGTATGTATAAAATATATATATATATATATATATATATTATCTTTGAAAACTCACACTGCTTGAATTCATAAACGTGGCCAAAATGTAATAGTGTTTAATGTTTTATATAAATGCATCTACAATATATATAAAAATGCATCCATAATAAATATATATATATATATATATGATGAATATAATCAAGATTTTAAAATATTTTTCAAAAAAACTTTCAGATGTACCGATAAAAACAATTTACAATTTTTGGAACGTAAGAGGCACATCAAAAATAAAGTTTAGTAAAAACTTCAAGATAGTTTTATCTATTAAAAAGCTACTTCATATTCAACAATATCTCAAATTAGCAGTGGTCATATCCACAGTATTTTCTATTTTTGATATTTAAAATTTCTGTTAAATAATTTGATTGGAAATAAATTTTTCATAAGAAATTCTTTGTTTTTCAAATTTTAACATGTTAATTGATCGTTTTTTCCTTGAATTTACAAAAATCAAAACAATGTTAGCAAAATTAATCGACCTTAATCTGATTATTATTACTTTAATGGTAAATATCATATTTATTTACGTGTTTTTTAAAGTTTTTCAGTCTGTTAGACAACCTCGTAATGTTATTTTGCTAACTGGCCTCAAGATGCACATTTATTAACGAACAACAAAGTTTTAAAAAACGTTCTGTTTGCTCTAAAACGTTAATTTATCCCTGTGTGGTCTCCTTTGTTTAATGTATTGTGCACACCAACCTACGTTTCTGAAAAGTCTGGAAAAGTTATCTCCCCCTCTCAGCCACCGGGCAATCAGTCTCGAATTTTAATCAAATGTAAATCAAGTGAGGGCGAAACGCCATTAATTGAAGCATTCCTTTAAAGGTTGCCTCAGACGAAAGACTTTTCACAAAAAGCTTTTGTGCGCGACAACCAACGAATGCATAAGTTAAGATCCACCACATTGATATTGGAACTCAAACATCTTATATGCAAGAGACCACTATTTTTTTAACCTCTCTGGGAAACGATAAATTTACGACAAAAAGGGACAAAGTGTGTGAGGAAGGGAGGGAGTTAAGGTAAAAGAGAAAGGTAGAAGAAAGGCTAAAAAAAACCTTTCTTGAAAATTTATCCAAGAAGTTAAAAGCATTTCGTTCCTTTGAACTTGAACTCAAGAAATGCTACCTTCTTTTTCTTATATTTTTTTTCCGTTCCCGATCTCCTTCTTTACTTCTTATATTTCTTTGAATCCCAAAGGAGAGGAGTTTAATCCTCCCCAAGGACTTACAAACTAACAGCATTCTCTTCCTCCCACCTTCCCAAAGCCCCGAGTCCTCGCTAAATGTCACTCCAGAGGGCGATTTGAACTCCAGTTCCTGGAAAAAAACTAGGTATAGTCGTGAGAAAAGAAGATTTCCGGCCGGAAGTACCAGATGAACTAACTCCACAGCATCCTCGACTGCCCCTGGAATATCCTCTACAAACACTCGTACGCACACCAGGGTCACATAAATACTTCTAACTGAAGCACTTTTGCGCCACAATAGAAGGGGGTGGGGAGAGAAAGGTGCAGTCTTGAGGTTTGGTTCCTCTCTCTTCCGAATGACCTTAACGCACGCTCAACCTTGTCCCTTGAGTGATGGAATGAGATAATTCACTTTATATACGTCTTTCCCTATTTCAAGATGTATAAATGCTTATTTGTTGGTTTCCATTTATACAATTATATTGGTTTTTGCCATAAATGCTTGAAAAACAAATCAAATAGGATTTTCTTATCTTGAAAATAAAATATAATTCATCTTTCCCTTCATTATTTATTTGTTTCTTCTTGGTAAAATAGTACAGTATTCACATATTATGTAGTATAAAAATTAAATACATCACATCTTCATTCGTTCGTTGTAAGAATTCGCATAATGAACTCATTCAGTAATACCTTAACGAGCACAAAAATCAAAGTAGGACCCTTTAAAATTATTTTGTTATTGCATTTATAGAATACCATTAGTAAAATATTTGCAAACATAAATATTTATTTTATTAAAACATATCAATTAAATCAAGTAAACAATGTATTGTTGAAATATAACTCTTGAACCCACGACTGCGGGCGAAGAATGAGTGGGAGGCTTGGAGAGACATTTGGGCGCCATGCTAAGGGAACTTGTAGGGGCGCTAGTTATTTTGAAGAAATAAGAAACATATTAAAGACAATTTAATTTTATCCATCCCATTAAGGATGGTATGCGTAGTACTACGTTTTTATAAACCTATCATTGAAAGTGGAATACGTAGATTTGTGTTTTTCAACAAGTTCTCTAGTTCCTAAATCCTACGCAATCTGTGACTTTTCTGTCAGACAATTAACTAAAACTATTATTTGTAAAAATTAAAACTAATCGGCCAGCTTCTAGGTCTGTACATCTTACATTCTACTCGCCACATTTCCCGTGACAACTGTAACAGCTGACAGCTAGTTTAAAAAAAACTGAAGCTAATTATTAAGAACTATATTAGAAGTACAATGTCACATGAACAACTCACTGGAAATTATATTCTGAGTACTGACAACGAGACAGTTCGGCAAATAGATTTCAATCTGATTACTGATTAAGTTGATGCATCAAAGTCCCAAAGATAGAGGTTTTAGACTTTTTGGTAAAAGATAATGTATTTTTGTAATATTAAATCTAAGCTTTTTTTTTCAGTTTTTTACCAATGGCTATGCCATACTATTTTATAGAGGCTATGTAAATATATTGCAATATTATATTTTAGTGTACAGTTTTATTTAATCTACTCCAGACATTTATTCCTATCCTGTCCTTTTTGATTCGTTTCTTCAAACTGTTGTTTAGTAAATAGACATATTAGAAAACTTTTAAAACATTAATTACATACAAAAACTTTCATATCAAAAAAATGTATCCATGAAATAAATAGTAAAACCCTCTACATTTAAAAAAGTTGAAGTTTCTTAGCAATGAAGTGGCATGATAATATGTGGCCAAAGTGGAGGGGGTGTAGAAAGGGATGAAACCAAACCGTAGCGTGATCTAAATCAAAATAAGACAAATATCTTCTATGACAAGAAATCTATAGAAATAAACTAAAAAAATATAGCCAATAAAATGTGTTACAGAATGTTCCCTAATCTTATAACGTTATATAATTACACATCAGTCATAAGCTATTTTCTTGTATTGTGTTCCTTTCTTACCAACATTTCTTCTAGGCCATCTTCCATTTGTTCCATTTTCCAAGGAAAACTAAGTGTTTTCTAATCTACTATAGGCTACACCGGCATTATCTGTCTACAAGTCTGTATTTCAAGCTGAGAATATGTCTCGGTATTCTGTATGTACACTATTTATCAACATTTCTCCAGCCTTATCAGCGTGTGAGCACCTAGCCAGATACCACTTCTTCCTTTCGTGTTATTTGGCTAGAAATTTCTGATAACTTTAATGTGAACAATATAAGATACAAGGTGGCCTGGTGGTCTAAGGGTAAGGTGTCACACTACTTTGCTGAGGGTCCAGGGTTCAATCCTTGGCCCCGGCACAGATTTATCTGATTACCAAACCCTTCCTTCACCTCTGACAATACGTGTATTAATCACAACTTGTGAATTTGTGGAATGCCAGGCCTCCGACATGGTTCGGATTCTACGTTAAACTGTAGGTCCTCAATTTCATCTCACAATCACCCTACTATTACACATTAGTGTAAGTGCGTATAACCCGAACGGGGTGGTAATAATATAAGATACAAATTTATCATAATTACTTTGTGTCAGAAGATCTTTCATAGTACATATAATATATACAAAATTTTTAGTTCTGTTGCATTCAGCATCATTTCATAGTTATTAATCGTTGACGATAGAGCCATCGACATTTGAAGCACCTTTATAATATTTTCCGGTCAACATTGATAACATTTTACATTATTAGTGCAATTATATAGGTCTTTATAATACATATCGAAGGTTACAGCTGAAAATTACATGATTTAACGTATGAATGCATGCAAGTAGATCTAGTATTTTTTTCTAGCTGCTAATAATTAAATTGAGGTATACAAGCTAATGCTCAATATAATTAAACTTTGCTGAAGATATAGTATTTGAGCCATCTTCAGGCTTTGTGTTCTGTGTTTTTTATTGGTTGTTATAATGGCTACCAATTATGTTGTAAGTATAAGCTGCAAAAATTATTAACTAATATAGTAGCTTTGAACACACAATGACACTTTCAATGCATGTTATTACGTACAAAGTAGCATTAGTCAAGTCATTGTATTATTATTATTTAGCACCACGTCTTACTACTCCTTCGGGTTAAGTCATTGTAAACAAGGCCGTAGCCAGCCAATAATATCGGGGAGGAGGAGGGGGGGGGAGGTTGGACACACACACACACCCCAAATGCCGGAAACTAGAAAAAATTCTAAATGATAAACAGTTCTAGAAGCTATCTGAAGTGTATTTTATGGCAACATAACCCCCTAACTGCTTAAGCCTAGGAATTTAAAAAAGCTATTAAACACCTCTAGAAGCTTTCTGAAATAATTTTTATGGTAACACAGTCCCCGAATTTGTACTTGTATCTTAATTTTGATATTGTTTGAACTATAATTAAAGCAATATATATTTTGTTCATAAAATTGGAAGGGGGGAGTTGAACTCCCCTAAAAAACCTTGATTGTAAATATAGAAATCATTGGTGGCTCTTAGACCGTTACTAAATGAAACCAGGATTTGAACAATTTCTACTAAAATAATAAGAAAGACTAATCATTATTTAAATGTAAGTAAGCCATAGATATCCAGAATATACAAAACAATCATTTTACCTGTTGTTTTCTATGGGTGTAAAACGTGGTCTCTTACCTTACATAACTAAAACATATTTATGGTGTTCGAAAACAAGGGGCTTAGGAAGATATTGGGTCCAAAAAGAGACAAGGCTACTGGGGAGTGTAGGACGTTACATAATAATGAGTTATGTATCCTGTACTCATTACAACATGTTTTTAGGACAGTCAAGTCTCGTATATCACTGTGGGCAGGACATGCAGCGTGAATGGGAGTTCCTAGAACCTTGTTCAGAGTATTGATTGCCAAACCCAATGGGAAGAACTAGATGGGAGGATACTATAAGAATGGACCTGAAAGAGATAGGGTGTAATGAGGTGGACTGGATAGAACTAGCTCACGATAGAGTTAGAGAATACACACCAATTGGCGTAGCCTGGAAACATTTTTTATTTGTATCTTATTTCGTATCAAATGACATAAATAAATGTACCTTCTATTAATTGCATAGGAAAAAAATTGTGCTTCGTCGAAACCAATTTTATCTCATTGGTATTTACAAACCAAACAAGTACAGTTGAAATCCTATAGTTTTCAAAAAATATTGTGGGCGAAATATACTCGTTCAAGGCTATAGAATAAATAAATTATGGAAAAACCCACATGCATGCAATAAAGCAAGTTTAGAAAACTAAACTCCCCTCAAATGGTTGAAAAATCAATTTATTAGTGGTATAAATTGTATCGTACAAAGAGTAGGGACCGTCGACCACTTTATGTAGGCCTACAGATGAGGACCACCAGGGCCGGTTCATTAAGGACCGTCAAAGTGGAATATATTTGTCATTATATGGCCGCAAGTGTTCTGACACCAGCAGAACTCAAAACTTAAGGATACTAGAGCTCTGGATTTGGAACGAGGTAGTTTGATTCGAACCGGTTCAAAAGAATAACTTTTTCGACGTCTTGAAAATTAGTTAAATTATTCCTGTAAAAGCCAATTCTATTCCGTTAGAAAGGGCAATAACCCCATCATTTTCATCGTCTTGTCTTTTAGGTTTAGTTATGAGGACTTAAACTCGTTAACGTTCGAATACTAAAAGAGCCGACTTAAAAGGTTAAGATTACTTTTTTACGAATTTGAACCTTGAAAATGTAATTGATTTAAAGGAAGATTCATTACGATTGTCAAGAATAAACCAAATAATACATACTATGTTTAGTTATAGTGTTTATAATACTATTTATTAGAAACTTAAATACATAACTTAATTAACCCGAGTATCACTTTAACAAGCAAATATGTAAGACCTATCCTGGGTGTAATTAAAATCTTGTGTTTGTATTTTTTTTTAATTTCCAGCGTTTTACATCACAAAGTATGCATGTGCACTACATATTTACATCTTATATATAAACGTTAGTTGTGTAGGTCTAGTAATCCATCACGCAAAAAAAACTTCACTGATTGTGTTGAAATTTTGCATAGACATAACACAAGCATCAGGTTAACATATAGACTTATTAATATTTACATTCACTATTTAGTTTTAAGAAGTTGGATAGAAAACACTTATTTTGGGTATTTTTCTCAAAGGCTCTTTCACACACACACACACACACACACACACACAAAAGCCCTAAGCCAATTGTGTTGAAATTTTGCATAGACATAGCTCGAACATCCGATTAACATATAAGCTTATTAAAATTCACTTTGCTACAAGGTGGTGGATACAAAAAACTACCTTTTTTGTCTATTTCTCAGATTCTGCTCGTCAGATAGTCTTTTGACCAACTTTTAAAAGTTCCTAGGTATATGTGCGTATTATATAGCACATTCTGTGCAAAAACGGGCAATTAGTCAGTAACAAATTGAATTCACAAATATTTGTATATGAGTAGGCACTTAATTAAGCAATTTTTATTTGAGTCTTGGTAACTTATGATGCAAATATGAAAATTGGAATACTATTATAGGCTTATAGATTAATTAAACTAAGCTCGGGGTTTTAGTATCAAATTCAAATTAAATTTCTCGCATAAACTATATTTTTGCGGTCTTTTCTTCATTTAAATTGTCAAATGTGAAGTTTTATTTCAAATATCTCAAATAAAAATATAAAATGATTGTCAATTGACAGTAGCAATACATATTTATCTTTATGATTTTTTAATGAATCTTATTGTAGTAAATAATTAATGTCAATCAAACCACTCAGAGAAGAAAGCAAAGCCATTTAAATGTGTTTACCTCCCTCATGAAAAAAAAATGTTATATATATCGTTACAGCTTATAATTGCTTCTAAGACCGCATAATTATTTAAAACTCGCATCAGTGGACAGGTGGGTAAAGAAGTTAGATTCATTCTTGTTCCTTTTACCAGTGATGGGAATTCCTTGGGGAGGTTGGAGTGGGAATCCTTGATGGATTCATTTAAGGGTTTACAATTCTCCCTCCACGCAAATAAAGGTACATTTAGTCTAGTTCCTACCTATTTAATCCTTAGCCCAACATCGTAAATATATAGGTAGTCCGGACCGGAAGTAAGACTTTAAGTTCAGGAAAATGTGATCCAGTTATTTGGACCGTACGAGCTTGTGTTAAAATAGTGAATTGTAACAACATATTGATATCTCAATTAAAAAGCGTGTGCCAATTCAACAATCACAATACATTTGATGAATTGCTATAATGATGAATGGTAGTCACTCCAAGGACCGGTAAATAAAAATGATATTTTTTTCACGGCAATTTTTAAAGTACAAAGCATGAACGTAACTTACACAAAGCTATAAACAATACAACAAAAAAAACATAATAGCGAAGATAAAGACAACAAATGACTGCGTGGGCAAACTAAAAAAAAATCTGGATGAATCAGTGAGGGGGAAAAAAAGATGGCTTCGTATAATACAATGGAAACGAAACAAAAAAAAATGAGGGAGGAAACAGAACTAATTCTCACAGCTTTTGAAAACACATTTGCATTGCAAGTTTTTTTTTTCGCCCGCTGAGTGTGACAAGATTAAAATGAATTCGTACATTTTCTACGTGGCTTCGATATGAAAGGGGACGTACTATGTTGCCTTCTAAATGCAAATTTGCTTCCTGTACAATTTAGAACTTATCTATATTCAAATCTGGCTGAAAATAAATTCTGAAGTAAAAAAATAGTCCTTTTTTTATATATTATATTATTCTTCCAAAAGTTTTTAATCTTTAGTCTTTTTCCACTTAAGAAAAAAGTTGATATTTTTAATCAATTCGTTTTGTCAAGAATTGTTTTAATCCAAAATGGCACGGTATTAGCTTGTGTGTGTGTGTGTGTGTGTGTTTATGTGAATGTGTATGTGTGTGTGTGTGTGTGTGTGTGTGTGTGTTCAACTCTCCAGCCAAGATGGGTGATCAATAAAATTATAAATCCAAAATCTTTCTTAAAATAAATCACTCACAAATGATGTCTTAAGTTATGTTAATGTAGTTCATTTATTTTATTTTTGACCTATATAAAACAATATTACATAAATATATTATTATATTACTACTTTAAAATGTATAAATTTCATGCATAGATAAACATCATAAGTTTTCATAAATATTTATAAATTACATCGAGTTTTAGTTAATATAAGATATACTGCACATATTAATGTGTAAATAAATTTATTTGTTCCTATATATAATTTTGGGCTTTATTGGATCATCAAAAATATTTAGAAATGTTTAGAAAAAATAAGTATATTCAATCTGGGCCTATCACTAACCGCAAGCACAATAAAAAGGAAATTTAACAAGATAATAAAAAACTGTTGGTAGATTAGTAAAAATGTGTATTTCAATACGCAATAAATATATTTTATATGAATTTACAATCAATTTACCCGCCTCGGTGGCGTAGTTGGCTAACGCGCGAGTTGTGTTGAGCTCGACCGACGAGGACGGGGAGATCGAGGTTCGAATCTCGGTCGGGTGAACTGAGAGTGGTTTTTCCTAAGTAGTTTTCCACCCTCCCTACACGCCAATGCGGCTTCACTTCCTCTAATTCAACCTTCCCAATTCCCAATCCATTAGAGTAATTAGTACTAAAAAGCGTGTAACCCGAACGGGTAGCAAGACGTGGTGCTAAAATATTATATTATATTATACAACCAATTTACTAGCTTTAGTTTTTTTTCTAAAACCTATTATTCTAGTCATTGAATTAAAAGTATTTTCAAATTTTAGAAAGGTTAGTTAAATCTCTCTCTATATTGTATAACAGCTTGACATCAAAGTAATTA
The DNA here is from genome assembly GCA_902151425.1 of Timema shepardi. Lineage (NCBI taxonomy): Eukaryota > Metazoa > Arthropoda > Insecta > Phasmatodea > Timematidae > Timema > Timema shepardi. The sequence continues at coordinate 22,307 of CABFVX010005524.1, read as the reverse complement.
GATGATGGTGACCTGGCGGTCTAGGGGTAAGGTGTCAGACTTATGTGCTGGGGGTCCGGGGTTCAATCCTCGGTCCCGGCACAGATTTATCTGATTACCAAACCCTTCCTTCACCTATGACAATACATCTTGTGAGTGTGGGGAATTCCAGGCCTCCACCGTGGTTCGGATTCCACGTTAAGCTGTAGGTCCTCCATTTCATCTCACAATCACCCTGCCATTGCACATTAGCGTAAGTGCGTATAACCCGAACGGGTAGTAAGACGTGGTGCTAATAATATTAATAATTATTATTATTATATGATATCAATAAAAAAAGTTTCACTGGAATATGGCGGGTGATATTTAGGGTAGCTTGGAAACAATACAACATGAGGCAACATGTATAATGTGCCAATGTTACATTCTACATGCTGCCTCCTGTTGCCTTGGTGTAAGACCGCCTTTAAATTCGTCTGTATATCTTATAATTATGACCATCTGGCAATCTATCCATTTGTATTTTTACCCATACCTGTGGCTACATCCAAATAGTTCAATGGGTTTGCTTCAAATCTAATATCTAGATTCTAGATGGTATATATGGCAATAGCTACCGGTAAAATCGTGATTTTAATTCTACGGGGTAGTAGCTACGGTACTTTTGATATCAAGGGTAGATGGTTTACCATTGAGTGATTGTGTTTTCATAAAGAAGCAAACGATTTTGTTCAAGATGTAAGTTAGAGGATACAAGTCAATTTAATGATGGTTTAATAAGCTGATTTTTTAAAGTTTTTATTCTAAGTTTTCCTAATTCAAAATACCTAACGGGCTATATTATAGATTAAATCGCTGATAGCTTATACTTAGCACCGCGTCTTACTACCCGTTCGGGTTATACGCACTTACGCTAATGTGTAATGGTAGGGTGATTATGAGATGAAATGAAGGACCTACAGTTTAACGTGGAATCCGAACCACGGTGGAGGCCTGGCATTCCCCACATTCACAAGATATATTGTCAGAGGTGAAGGAAGGGTTTGGTAAACAGATAAATCTGTGCCGAGACCGAAGATTGAACCCCGGCTGCCAGCACAGAAGTCTGACACCTTACCCCCTAGACCACCAGGTCACCAATGTGACTATAAGAACTAGTGTGAATTTGATAAATGTTTTTCTATAAAAAAATGTATTTTTTGAAATAATGCTGAAACACATTGTTCAAGTGAATTATTTTTATTCTAGCTTCACGATGTCAGTGTATCGTTTCAGTAAAAGGTCATATCGGCAACATGAAAGGTTTCTTTTTCCTCGTAGTATTAGCCCTGCTGGTGCATCTGCTGTTTTCCTCCAGATAAGGAAACAAGAGCCATTATCCCCTCCTCCCCCCTTGCCCCGGGCTATAAGGAGGTGGAATCGATTTGCACCTAAGATTTTTGCGGCGTGCCGTATGAAAGTATAACGACACGATACGGGCGGGCACTGAAGACCGCAGCTCTACTGTATCATAGAAGGGGGCGCCATGCGGTAAACGTTTTGGCCTGTGGTAACGAAGGAGACCTTATGTTAACATTATACGCGAGTAGCACGTTCAGACCAAGAGCCTTAAACTACTCAAGCCTCAATCCACCTGCCACCAGCAAATCAAGATAAGGGAGTCTGACGTTAAACGGCGTGACCACCAATATAGTTATTTGCATGCGTCCCCAAAAATTATTTGAGAAACAAGATGAATTCAAAGTAACTAAACGAGATAAAGCTACTATTTTATTCCACCTCTTTGGGCTATAAGCAATGTAGTTATGTCAATGGGTAAGGGATTTGGAAGGTAAATTTTGAGAGGAAATGTCCCCATATTTGCTCGGAGGAAGGGGAAACGCTATAAGGAAAAAAATAACTCAGTGGTCTCAAGCTCAGGACTTTTTTTTATCACCGTGTCTTAATACTTGTTCAAGTTATATACACACTCAGGATTCAAACCCTGACCATCCCGTCCACATCAAACCAGTATGTGATGCTGAAACTTGCTTCGTGGGACTACCAATTCAGGTTTCAACTACTTCATGTAAAGCGACAGTTTTTGTTCTGTCCTTATCGGTCACAGAAATTCTAAACTCACCAATGGGAGCCGTAGTAGGTAGTAGCTATTTAAATAGTGCATAATTAACTCTAAATCTACGTTTGCTATACTATTATCACTGGGCAGTGTCGCCAAATTATCAGAATGAAATGTAGCTATATAGTTATAATGGAAAAAGAGAGGATACTGCACACGAAAGTTGTGAACTAGTCTACTCACAGTTGGAGGAGATAACGGCTTAAAAAATTAGTATATAATTGAGAAATACTCATCACTAGGTATGATGATGCGCAGCGTTGCCAGATATTACTCTAAACATTTTAACAACTAATTAATTAAAACATCCGCTAGCTTAGCTCAGTCGGTAGCGTGTTTGGCTGCTGAGCTAAGGATCCCGGTTTCGATTCCCGGCATGCCCGGTGAAATGTGGGTTTACCCATTCACAGTGATGAATTAAGGCCCGGGGACTGGATGTTGTGTCTGTCCTAGTCTTAAGTTAGATTATAGGGCATATTAAGCTACTACAGGACTAGCCAGCTGGTAGTGGAAAATATATGGCCTGGATAAAAAAACTGATACAGGTTGAAAACACTAATGGACGAAGAAATAATTGATTCAAATATATTTGTATTTAATATATACACATTTCAAGCTGCAATATTTTTTTTTTAACTATACTTACTTCGGTAGGTACACGGTCCAAATAAGCTAGTAAAATAATCAATGCTGGTTTTTTTGGTATTTCACCTACAACCTGCTTTCCTAACAACACTTATCACGAGACTTTACACGGGACGAATCCTGGATAGCTCAGGGGTAAGAGCTTTGGCATACTAAGTCAAAGGTCCCGGGTTTGATTCCCATGTCCAAGTGTCATTTTTCAATTTTCAGAATAAGATATCAAGATGGAGTAATCCTCACCAAAAAGCATAAATAATAGCTTTGGCTATTTGATTCAACACTTAACAGGCTTGAGTTCGTATGTGGTTTTCTATATTATATCAATATTGCATTTAAATACCTCAATATTCGATTTTATTTATTTTAATGTACTTTGCTATACTCTGAACACTACAACCATAAAGCAATAAATAATAATATTTAGTCTTAAAAGCACAATAAGTGTGTAGAATATTTAATTATATTTCAAAACCCCAATCAAACCTCAACTATTAAATATAAAATTACTCAAACCACACTTACGAATCCATAGCCATTTGGCCTTCATTGACTTCATCCATTGATAGTAAGATTAGATACACAATTTGTTCTTTTGTGGGCTAGTATAGAAGGATTTAGGCAGGTTGGACTGTGTTTGACTGTTACAAAATACAGAATACTTTAATATATTCAAACATCAAGGGATATAATCTTAAACTGTCTCTCACAGTAGCCCTGGATAAAAGTATAAAATAACCCAAATAATACGATAGAAAACGCAATCAATCCTGACAACAAAGAAATGAGATTGTATTTTCTAACAGTTCCTTCCTATGATTGAGTTTGGAACTGAGGAAGAACCTGAAGAAATGCTACATTTGGATCAGAAACTTGGACTCTCAGAAAGATGGAAAGGAAATACTTGGAGATCTTTGGAATGTGGTGTTGTAGAAGACTTGAGAAGATCAAGTGGACAGACAAATGAAGAAGTGTTAAGACGTATGGTTGAAAAGAGAACCATTTTGGATGTGATTCTTTGGTGCAAAGAAATTGGATTAGACACATCCTTAGGAGGAACTGTTTTCTGCATAACTTCATATAAGACAAGGTTGAGGAAAAAGGGAGCTTAGGAAGGAGGATTAAAATATTAGAGGACTTGAAGGAACGAGGGAAATTTTGGGAGGTCAAGGAGGGGACAGAGGACAGGGAGCATTGGTGGTCTAAATTCACTGATAAAAGGAATTGACCTGTCGTAAGACAGAACACTTCATAATATTAGTAATAATAATTATATTAACAATAGGTATTTCCTTTAAAAATCCTACTATGGATACCCATTTCATGTTACAATTACCCTACATACATTAGCGTACGTGCGAATAATAATAATAATAATAATACTATAGATAAAAAATATGGGAAGGTGGTACTATCGCAATAGACTGGGCTGCCAATGACGGGGAGATTGATGTTGAAACTTTGGTCGGCTGTACAGAGGGGGTTTCTCCTAAATTGTTTTCCCTTTTCTCTCCGTGCAAATGTCAGTATACTTTCTCAAAATTCAATCCTACTCATTCCGAACACATTAGTGTTATTTGTTGCCTACAACCTGAATGAGTAAAAAGATACAATGTTAAAAATATTAATCAAAATGTATTTAAGTAATGATTAATAATAGAGTTTCAAACAACTAAAACCGGTTCCCACTCTTACGTGAAGAACCGTTTGAACCGAAGCTCTGAAGAACTGAACCGACACAGCCATGATGTATATTTGCACACGTTCCAATCAAAACCACTTTAAATGTATAGCTCAATTCTCGATACCAGTAACACAATGTACTCAACCTAAGACTCAAACCTGAAACATGTCTAGCTCTGCAATCCCTCCCGTCAGTTACGGCTGTCTCCCTTAACCCTCCAACTCTTGGAGGATCCGTGTATCTGGAGCGCTGACTGCACCTCATGAATTATTATTACAGGGTCCAACGGCGGCGCTAGACCGCAGAACTATAGTGGGATCCAGTACGGTGGGAGGTAAGGACTCGAGCTAATAGGATCTCCATTCTTCCCTTTTCACTCATCTCAGTTCAACGGCGTCTGCGGTTATTCCAGTTTCGACGTCAGGGACGTTTTTCAGACTGCGGCGAAGGTCAGTCGTGACCTAAAACGTATATTATACTACTTTTACTACACAAATCTTTGTTCAATGACTTTAATTAATAAATGCGCCGCTAAGGACGCTATTTAGTCACCAAATAGATGACGTGAAGTTGTTATATCACTGGTATATCTAATATAAAGGTCGTAAATTGTGTGTGGATGCGTATGTAGGCATACTGCACGTTTTAATTTATTTATTTCTGTGACGTTTTATATTATACTCGCATAAGGGTTGAAAAGAGAGTTTCTTAAAAAAGTTTTGTTCTCGTAAATCTATCGTCCTAGATTATTACAAATCCTCCCTTTAATATCAGATTAACTTAGGTTAGATAGTTTAAAGACGTTGCCCACCTATGACGTAGTCACGTAGAGGTAAGATTTCCCATGTAAGCCTATTTGTATTTTATTCAGCGACTATTTAAGAAATACAGGAATATTAAATCAAAAGCCACAAATTCTTAAGTACCGGTAGTTGTAAAAATAATCTTACATTGTCACAAAATTATGTTTTAATATTAAAGTAGTCTTTTTGCAAACGATGTTTTTAACTTCAGACTGTTGGTCCATTCACGAACATGGTCAGTAGGAATCTTCCGACCAGGGTGTGGATAGAAAAAAAGCCCATGTAAGTATATATATATATATATATATATATGAAACTAAAAAGAGTAATTTATAAATGCAGGTCAATTAGGTCCTGGAGAAAATATAATGGTGAGTATATGTACTCATCAACGGAAGAGGGGAAGTATTTTAATTAGGTAAAAAAAGGCCTCGCGGAGTTTGTTTACAATCTTCATTATACTCACGCATTGAACTTTCATTGCTCTTTACTTCTAAAAATAATCATACCAATTTTTAAAAAGTGTAAATAGATACGGATTGATTAACATCTTGTTTCTTATCTTTAATTTAATTTAGTTGATGGATGCGTTATCTGCCAAATAGGCTATATAGGAACGTCTAGTTTCAATGCACAATACGCACTATCGTCAGGTCTTTAAGAAATTAGCAAAACCAATCATGAATGAAATACAATGCATCAAATAGCCTATATGCTAATGGAGTTCTATAAAAATATAGAAAATAGTTTAATTATTAATGTAAAATGTTAAAGAAGGAAATATTATTAATATAAAAAGAAAGAACGATTATGATAACAAGCATATTTATCCTGGTCTCAATGAGGTAGCTGTTATTCCATTCCAATTATACACATAAGCCTACAGTATAACATTTAAATATTTAAACTTCAAATATATTAATTCCTTTTTGTCTTGATTAATTATTTAAGTTATCTTCACTTCTCAATCATTTATTCTTTGTCTATTAATCTGTAATAATACATTTCTGTTAATTTTATTGATAATTTGAGGTTGAATATTCAAAAAAATATTTGTCTAATGTAAAGTTCTTATTATTAAGACCATTTCTACTTTTGAGTTTTTAATAAACTTTATTAAATGTTTATTTTATCAACAAGGGTTGTTTCACCTACGTGCTATGCTCTATGTTGGTGTAGGTACTTTAATCGTAATTTTCACTACTGTGATTAATTTTTCAACTAATTAAGAGAGCATTCGATCTATTAGTAGCCACTATTGATCAAGTTATTTAAATAATATATTATATCGCTCCTTACTAAAAATTAAATATGTTTAAAAAAATTATTATAAACAGTTTAAATACTGATTTGTAACAGTGACGCCTTGTACCAATCGTCAACCGAAGCAGTTGATGAAAAGGATAAATAGAAATCTATTCTTATAGTTATGGTTTCTAGGCTAGTGAAAGTTTATTGGTTTTAACAGTCATTGTTTAGATACAGTTATAATTACAATGCATATGCTTGAATTTCCTTAAAATATCACCTCAAAGGGAAGAAGAACAAATCAGATCTTAGTGATATTTGGCTGCCTTAACCCTAATTAGATTAATAGCTGGGGGGAAAAAATGCAAACAATTGCGGCCATACTAGCTCATCAATTCTTTGGTGTACGTGTGTTGCATACGAATAAAATAGATTATAGTATAGCAAAGTAATAAGCAACCTTCTTGTCCTTGCACGAAGCATGTGACTCGGGCTGGTTCATGTGAGAACTGTGAGTAGGTCACACCTGTAGAACACCTCTGGACAGATAAAGACAATTTATGTGCGTCCAAAAACCCCTCACTGCGATATAACTCGCAAGGGTGATGGCGCGCGTGGTGTGGCGCAGGACTTTGGTGTGCCACGAAGTATCAGAAGGTGTGCCCCAAGATTTTGGGGGGAAGAACAAAAAAAAACGAGAAAAAAAATTGAGGAGTAGATATAAAGCTTTTAAAATCCATAATAAACATTATTTTTTTTAAATAACACAATTATCTTTTGAATTTTAGACACAATCTTAATATTCCCTTTTTTAATGATAAAATCTCTCCTTAATAAACATATGGTGTGCCTTGATTATTTTAGTGCCTTGTTAAGTCTGCCATAGGTTTAAAAAAGTTGTGATTCACTTGTCTAAGGTGTCAGACTCGTAATAATGTGTACATATATAGTTAAAAAAATTATGCTAAACTCTTTTTAAATATCAGTCTTCAATATTTTTACTACAGCCTCATGTAATATTCAACTCAAGATTAGCCTAAGTAGCTAACAAATAGTAAGATGAACCATGAGTTGAAATTTTTAGATTATAAATAAATAGATAATAATTATATTGACAGTTATGGGAAGGTTGAGGTTTAAATCTAGGTCAGGTGAACCGGAGGTAGTTCTTGATACTTGATTTTCCACTGTGTATCCCCGCCCACCCCCTCCCCCCATTCCCCAAGCTAATGTGAACTCACATCCTTGAATCAATGTCCGTAAGACATTTGTTTGGCACATTCGCCCCAAAAAGGCACCAGCTTAGAGCAATCTGTAGAGGATATTTGGCAAATTATTTTAGAAAAAAAAAATGCGTTTTAAACTGCTTTAGGATTGAGGTCAGTGCATCCAGAGTGGGGCTCGTCATATGCTCGAACAATCCGTGAAGGGTAGTGGTCATAGTAACCGATGCACGTTGCCAGATTTCTTGACAGTCGTATGCTTGCACAGTAGTAACGCGCGAGCTCCCGCTATGTGGCAACTGTGCTCCCCAGCCTACCCACCACTCAGATCCTAAAGCAGATTAAATCGCAGTATTGTAAGTAAATGGGAGTTATTTTGGACTAACTGATATAGGACGTATGAACTAAGGATAAACTGGATTTTTCCTATCATTTATGAAGACCAAACCTAATATAATCTAATACAATCCAACCTAACCCAACCGTCAAGCGAAATTCTTCAAGTTTTTCATATCCAACCTATCAGACATAACTTAATCTAACCTATCCATCAGGAAATATCCTTTACTTTTGTGGACCTAGCCTCACGTAACATTACCTAGCCTAACATCTGGCGATTTCCTTTCAGTTTCGCAAAACTAATCTAACCTAACCTGGCATAGTTATCAAGCGAATGAACAGACACTGGCTATAGAAGCACGAGTAATAAGTAAACTACACACACAAAATAAGTTTAACAGAAGTTTTTACCCACTTCAGTGGCCGAATGGTCTAAGGCGTCACTTTCATGTTAGACTGGCCTGCTGATGGCGGGGAGGTCGGGTATCGAATCTCATTCGTGTCTACTAAGGATGGTTTTTACAAGAGCGTTTCCCACTCTCCTTCCATGCAAATACGGATAAATGACCTCTAAAATATTTACTTCCCCATCTCTACCCAATTAGAGTAGGTAATTATTATAAATGCGTATGAAATGAACAGGTAGTAAATTATGGTGATAAAAAAAAAGACAGGTGTTTTCAAAATTATGACAATCCTCCTAAGCGAGAATAAACCTTCTCATTTACAACCCTTGGAACAATCCTTTAATAACCGCGTTACTAGAAGTAACAATAAAAAAGACTTGACCCAGAAACAAGTGAAATAAGGGTTCCACAAGTATCCATTCAAACATGCCATTGACATCTCACGGATACTTTTGAGTGATTTAAAGACATGTACAGTTAGTTTAAATCAAATATAGACGTCTTAAAAATAATTGGGGCTATGTGTGTTATATATATATATATATATATATAGACTCTATATGTGTGTGTGTGTTTGTGTGTTTGTGTATATGTTTATGTATCTTCGTATCTGCATAATTATGGATAGGGACGAGTAATGTAGGTTTAAAAGTCAAAACACTGGCATTTTCGTGGAGGGAATGTGGAAAGGATTCCCGGGGAAAATAACACTCAGTAAAACCAGCCAGGATTTGAACCCTGACCTCCATATAGCTGTAAAATCAGTGAAGACATGTATGGTTAGACTTTATCTAAGCTAATTTTTTATTAAGTATGGTCATAGTGTAGGCTATCAATGTAAGACTGCCGTTCAGGGCGAATAGAGTGTGGTTTAAAATTTTGTTTTAAAATAAATTGCTTTTTTCGTTAACATGAACTATTTCACCTTCCACCTCTCCCCCTCCTCCCATTCAGTTTTATCGTTTGAATTTTACTGTAGATTATGTAACTGTGAAAGCATCCAGTTTTTATCGTGACGGAGAGTACTTGTTTATATTTGGCTCGACCATTAGAAAGCCTGGGACCGGCGGTGATTCCAATGAATTCCAAAGTCTCCCTTTAAAAGTCAGTGTATTCAACATCGCTGCCAAGCATACAACCAACACTTTAACCATGCTCTGTATTGTACTTCTTGACAACGCCGTTAACTCACTCCCCACTAAAATTTAAAGGATGGGCAATAAATATCTTAAGTCGAATAAAAAGGTCTTGGGCTATTTTGTAACAATAGTGTTCTCATGTGGACGAAGAAAATAAAATATCCTAGATGAGAAAACAGCCATTAACTGGACTATGGACATAGTGCTTTGTCGTAAAACAATTATTTTTACGAAGTTGGATAAGTAGCCATAAAAAGAAATACAGTTTTAGTTAGGAACTGCAAAAGTTATCGTGAAGGAAACAAAATAAAACGTTACGGTAAAAAAAAGACAATAGAGAAGAAGTATGTCTACTTTTAGTTTTATGACTGTTTTCCCTTCAAATCTGTCTTCAACAACAAACTTCGTACAAAGAATTCAAGTGTCAGCCATTTCTAATGCGGACTAATCGTTCTTCAGCACCTGCCCAAGTGAAATGTGGCATCCGTTCCCTTTTATTATCTGCTGTTTTGAATTGTGTACAAACTTGTTTTTATATACATTTATTGGAAGCGACTTAGACCTTTGGGAAATACCTCGATTGCCCATAAACTTTGAAGCTGGTTCCGCGGCGCTGTTAAAATTGCATCGAATGAACAAATCAAGAGAGAGTTAATAAAGTTTATTGCAGATTACATAAATAATGTGAAAAGTAGGCATGTAAGACTCGAAACTATCAAAGCAGTTTTTTGTGGCTGTGAGCTGTTGAAAATATTTTCAGGTAGAACTATAAATGTTCTTAAATTCTTTTGATCATTCAAAATACATCCATCCATGTTGTGTTTTGTCTAGTCTTTATTTTATGTATGTTTTTAAAGTATATATTATAAATCTCCCGATGTACATGAGATCCACCCAAATTAACAGTTTAAAGTACTTCAAAATGGTATGGCTGGTCTGATCATTTTAAGATTAATATTTTAACTCTGTCGATTTTAAGAATCCAATAAGGCAATAGAGCTACGTCATTATCCTAATAAAACTGGTCGATTTTTTTTTAATTTGTCATTCACGTCTTACTACACATTCTTAATATTCACATTAAAACTATTAGATACTATAATGTGAAGATTGAAAATGTACCCTAACTAACCTTCTCCCTCCCTCTATTCTACCCAACTCACCCTTCCCACAACAATAGCAATGGTTGTATCAGGACAATGCCGTTAAGAGGCAGTAAATATAAATGAGGTCGAGTAATTGAACCAGGGCCTCTGAACTCTAGTATCATGGATCTCTCTACCACCGGTACCCATAATGGTGTGCACACGGACTAAACGTCAAGGTGTTGGGTAACTCGGGGCTTGAACCTCAATCGACAGTACCGGGGGGTGGTTTTTACTAATTAGTTTCTGACTCTGCCTCCACGCGAATGTGGCCACATTGCCTATCGATACTAGCTTTCTTAGCCCTGTTGGTTAGTAAGGAGCGCTGGGAAGATAAATATCAAGGGGGTATTATCTTATTTGAAGATATAAAGAAACGCATAAGAAAAAATTGAGTGAAAGTTGTTTAAGATCGCTCCACTAACCCTGCATATATTTATTTAGTACCACGTCTTACCACCCATTCGGGCTGTACGCCTATAAACTAATTACATTAATGGGTTAAGGATTATGAGGGTTTAATTTAGAGTAAATGCACCCACATTTGCGTAGAAGGAGCGTGGAAAATCATTAAGGAAAAAACCTCGGTGCATCCAGCCCGAGATCGAGCCCAGATCTCCCCATCTTCAGCAGTCTAGTCCAACACGAAAAATGGTGCGTTAAACCACGTGGCCACCGAAGCGGGTAGCCCTGCATATTACCTGTGTAAAATTAAACTAGCATTTCTAAACATTTTCTTAAATTCAATAAGTACCTGAAAATATAGACCATAATTTTAATATATTCCTAATAAAGTTCTGAACATAAAATTTTACAATTACTGTATTAATTTTTACTTTCTCTCGACACCTCAAAGAGAAAGTATTATGGTCGTCAGTAAAAATCAAACTTAATATGTTGATAAATGTCGATGTTTTATCACCCCCCAAAAAATAAAGTGTTTTTTGCATTGCCATCTGTCTATCTGTACCTCAAGCCGATTGGGCTTAAACTTGGTGCCTAGGGTTTATACAAGATTCCGCGAAAAGGTTTTTGGAATTAGATGTCAAAGAATGAAGTAGTGGCAAAGATGGCTACGTATAAACGTATGTTAACGTCAACATTGTTTTTTGGATGTAAAGCGTGGGTTTGTCAGGTGTAACATAAATGTTACGGAACTCCGCACGGACTCTCTCGATCTATTGTTTAAAAATGGAGATATTTACTTAAAACTTGTAATATATGTGAAACGAAATAATATACACTGCCAAAACCAAGCATAAATTGGACTATACTTAATTACGTAATACATTCTTGGTGTTCCAGTTCTAAATTTTATAATTTTATTTTTACAGAATTAATATACTCATTTATATGCTTGGATAAGTAAAAAAGATCGATATTGGGTCCACAAGGGTCAACACTTCGTATTAAAAATTTAATTTCCGGTTAAAATTTTAAGATTTTAGTAGGTGTTGCATATCTTCAGGTCATCGCATTGCTATTAAATTCCTCATTTATAAATTTTGACCAATAAAAATATATTTATTGACTATTGAGTCTAAAATGAAGGAGATAGATCATTGCTGTACAAACATTTCTCCTAATAGGTTTAAGGAAAAACGGGAGCAGGCAAAGTGATAGACAACAAAGTGGTCGACACGAGAGGACAAAGTGGTAGACAGAAAACTGCTAGACACGAAGAAACGACACGGACCAAGTGATCGACACGAGCTGGACCATGTGATAGACAACCAACCGGTAGACAAAATGAAAACAATTATTTGGAAGGCTGGGTGGGTCAAGTGGCCGACACGACTTGGACCAACCGCTAGACAATCTCAAGTATAGGAGTACAAAGTGATAGACAACCAAG
>CABFVX010005523.1:36947-50007 GCA_902151425.1 Timema shepardi | reverse complement strand
AATCGCTTTTAGGAAGCTATTGTTACAGTCGGCGACTCTCACAATAATCTTTAATACCTGGATGGCAGGTTATTAACCTTACAATACCCCGTTATAGCCTATAGGGTTGCTAACACATCCCATTTTCTGACGTGTTCACAAAGAATTGCATCAAGGTGTCTACACAAAATAGTACTATGGCCGGTCCTTTCCCTATAGGTATTGCCAGAGCATTCAATAGTACATGTATTTAATGACCCACTTCCTGGGGTACAACACTAATTTAATTCATACAATACTAATACTCAGTCAATAGGTGCCAACCATGGGCAAAGATAAAAAAAGGTATTATCTACGTGGACCCCATATAGAAACAAGCGGAGTTCCGCGCTTTAACCACCCAAGCTAATACCACACGCGATGCGTGGCAACAAGAATGATTCAACACATTGCATACATTGACCCAACTAGGTCCTAGAAAAGGGATAGACAACCTGGTTGTAGCCATAAAAATAAGTGTGTAGTCTTAAGGACTCAAACGAGAAATATAGTGCTCGTAGAAAATAGCAACCATTTGGACTAAGTCTTTATTACATCTGGAGCTCATTGCTTCTATATCGAGGCTATATCATATGGATATAGGAAAAACATGGTCTCTTGGACCAATATAACAAGTCAGAAGGACTTAATCAACATTAGAGTAACTGTGACTACACCAACAAATTTGGAATAACACAAAACCAAAATCTAGTCATTCCGACTAAAATAAACATAATAGTCGCCTCGACTATACTAAGTCTGAGATAAACAATAAGTCAGATGCACTTATTAAATAAACATTTTCTAATCTTTCAACTAGACGAATAAGTCAGGTGGACTTATTAACGTCGCCTCTATACTTAGGAAACCGGAGAGGATTTTCCTCGGCGGCGTGGCGGTGAGAACCACGTCCAACACTCAATGGCCACCGGTTCCTTCGTGGAGAGAAGTTCCTTCTTCAATGACGTGATGTGATTGAATAATATAAAGTAAATCTGAGAGTACTTATTTTATACCCTTTCTTTGACTAGAACGGAACAAAAAGAAAGAAAATAGAAAAAGGTGTAATAACACAGGTGGTGATAGGAAGGACTGGAGCTTGAGGGGTGAGGTAAAGGGGAGGTTTGAAGACACGCCACCACGACAGTGGCGCTTGAGGGTCGTGGGAGCGAACCTAACTTAGTTTTAGTTCTTTTCTACGACTGGAGATATAGTAAGTGGATGTGTTAGGACGCACCCTATCGCCATACTTGTTTAATATTTTGTTAGATTGCATGTTGGCATTATCCGATCCCATCCAGCCACGGTGAGTAATTCTTGAAGCAAATTATTCCTGAAAGTATTAGCTTTAATTATCTTATTTGGATTCCACTATTGTAAGTTTAGTATTTTTTATGCAGATTTGTATTATTGAAATCCTTTGTAGTATTTTCTATTGGGAGCACGTGGATCATATCCGAGTCCATCCAGTCGCTAACAGTAGGTTTTGAAGGATATTATTATTTAATATCTCAAATTCAATTCTCCTCTTTGGATTTTGCCAATATAATTATTATAATTTCGTATTTTTACGTAGCCTAATTGTGTAGGTGTCAACTTTGCATGAATGACATGCTACAACTAATTTAACTAATTAAAATTAACTTTTAGAGTAGTTATTATATTAATACACTAGGTCTAGTCGCCTATAGTGGGATTTCGGTAGGAAGTTAAGCGTAGAACATATGTTATTTGCTCTTAACTAATATTGCAAATTGTAATTGTGTTCTTTATTATTATTTTATCGGCATTGATATGATTTACAAAACGGATAATTATTGCAGGACATATTATTTGACGTAAGCAAAGTTTTAGTAACTTTTGTAACCGTCAGCGATTTCATTCTTGTCGTTCATGATAAGACGTGTGAATAACGAGGTCAACTTTTAAAGTGTAGATGAGGTTTCAAAAGATACATCTTCACCGGGCATCGAATCCAGAGTATTTGTACTTTGGGACAAACTCTCTTCTAATAAAGTATTTGCTTATACATAACTTATACTTAAGTCATTATTTGATATATCTATATGGGTCACAAATGGACCTTAAGGTGAGGATGAAGAGAACGCTAGAAGTATTTTTGCAGTTTTTATATAAAAACATTTCTTTGATCAAAATAAATAACATAATTCTCTAGTAAAAACATAGTTTAATTTACTACACATGGTGTTATCAACCGTTGTTGAATATCTGTCAAGAGTATCATGGAATTTAATGACACATTTTTCTCTTAATTTAAAAAAGTTTCTCATATAATGCCGTCATGATCATGACATATCAACAACTTTTGATATCACCACGTGAAGAAAATTAAACTCTATATTTCTAATGAAGTAATATTTTATTTATTTTAGCCAAAAACGTGTTTTACTATAAAAAAACTGCAATAACATATCAATGTTGTTATAATTATTACTATAATATACCGATGTTGTTATATTTCTCACCGTGGTATACCAATGTAGTTATATTTCTCACCGTGATATACCAATGTTGCTATAGTTATCACTGTGTTATATCGATGTTGTTATAATTATTACTATAATATACCGATGTTGTTATATTTCTCACCGTGGTATACCAATGTAGTTATATTTCTCACCGTGATATACCAATGTTGCTATAGTTATCACTGTGGTATATCGATGTTGTTATAATTATTACTATAATATACCGATGTTGTTATATTTCTCACCGTGGTATACCGATGTTGCTACAGTTCTCACGGTGGTATACCAATGTAGTTATATTTCTCACCATGATATACCAAACTTGCTATAGTTATCACTGTGGTATATCGATGTTTCTATAGTTCTTACCATTATATATCGATGTTGCTATAGTTCTCACCGTGATATACCGATGTTGCTATAGTTCACACTGTGGTATATCAATGTTGCTATAGTTCTCACCGTGATATACTGATGTTGCTATAGTTCTCACTGTGGTATATCGATGTTGCTATAATTATCACTGTGGTATATTGATGTTTCTATAGTTCTCCCCGTTAAATACCGATGTTGCTATAGTTCTCATTGTGGTATATCGATGTTGCTATAGTTCTCACCGTGGTATATCGATTTTATGTTTTCAGCCCTCGTGGGTCCATGTCAGAGAAGATGTACTACTGGGGTGAGGAGAAAGGTCCTGTGGACCCGGAGCAGACGTTCATCGAGTTTTCGGCCAAGCCGGCCCCGAAGGTGGTGCGCCCCCAAGAGGCGGTGATATGCCCCGCCCCCATATTGGCAACGCCGGCCAACCACCAACCCCTCGAACTGGAGGAAGAGAGGGGTGGCTGGGGCAACAAGCTCGACTTCCTCTTCTCGTGCATCAGCGTGTCTGTGGGGTTGGGGAACGTGTGGAGGTTCCCCTACCTCTGCTACAGGAACGGTGGAGGTGAGGCACCGGCATTATATCAGACAACTCGACAGATAAACAGTTGCCCTATACTAGTTTGTGGAAAGTTTTCTAAATATTTAAATCGAACAAATGCAATGGAGATATCCTAGTTTTTAAAGTTGACACTTTGGTTAAGTTTTCCCTAAGGACGTTCACACCAGAAAAAAAAATCAGATGGAGCAATGCCAATAATTCCAGTACTCATCTCAAACTCACGTATCGACTACAGCGCTTGGTGTTTGAATTTGTCACTGAAGTCGAGGTTCCTCAGTCTGCTGTAGACCAGATATGTTAATACAGTAGTAATGGCCTAATTCAACATCAATGGTTTGATTCGAAATATTGGATAGTTCGAACCAAACATGATTCCCCATGACATTTATATTTAAATCAATGAAAACAAATAATATTTAATTTGAATTCAAAAAATAAATATTTGGATGAATCGAAGCCTATATATTATTAATTATTTGGGGTTTGTACTCATTTCAAACCTAGCTTAACGATCTTTATTAAACCTTCCGATAGGCCGAGAATGTCAACAAAATTTGGAGTTAGCCTATTGACACATATTAAATGATAAAGCGGTGAGTCCTGAACCGGTGGAAAGGGGGTTGCCTAATTTAAGGGATGTGTTGGCTTGGCTTTCATCAATTATTCTGACTTCAGTCTGTAATTTTCATGTGCTAATTTTTCATTTTTTTAAAAATATTTTGTATTAGAATTTGTATTGTTTCATATGTTTTTATTTATTGTGTATGTGGGTTTTATATAACAAATATAAAATGCGTGGTTATATGTAACATATCTTGAGGTTATTGATTTATTGTGTAGCAGCTGCCTAGAGACTCATGAAAATGGTTCATTCGAAATTTGGATATTCCAATTTTTTTTTAGATATCCCTTAAACTTAGAATTAAAAATGTTCTAGACCGTACTTTTATATTATATTCAAAGCCTTTTCCAATCCACCCTCTTTGATTCACTGACTTGAAATTATCAACGGAATATTTCCCGTTCGAAAATTTGAATCTCTCAAAATATTAACAATCAATTCTGACCTCCTCGTTTAAGTAGAGCTGTAAAATTAGATTTTGATATTTGTATTAACAATACACAAGAATAAAAGTAACAAAACACATTTTACACACAAATGATGGCCTATACACAATTTAAAATAGTGTTACCGGTTCTATAAATCCATTCTCGATTCGCGATTCCGAATTCCACTTACCAAGTAATTAATGAAAATGTGTGGAGATGTCATAATTAAATATGTTTCAGAAAGTAAATAACATATTTTAAACCTAAATTACATTTGTGTGTGTAAAATTTGTGCATATGGACTATAAGTATACACTTTTTTTTTAGAGTCAAAATATACTACGAGTTTCATCAAATGTACTTATTTATAACATGTTTTTTTACAAACTTAATTGAAACAAACAGCCACGAATCAAATAACTGACAAATCCGTCACACCGGATAACCGAACCGACTTATCTCTGTAATGGAGACAACATGAGAAATAAGAAAACTGTATGCTTTAGCATACAGTTATTTAAACGTGTTTACCTTATTTCTTATTTGTTACTATCTAAACATTTAATGCGTTACTGGGGTTAATTTAGTGGTTTAGTAAATTTCCCTTTTAGATTTAAAGTTAAAATTTCTTTTTTGATTCGAGGTAAAGATTTATATTTGGTGATCACATTGGTTAGAAAATAAATTAATACTATAATATGTTCATAAGTTTAGGTTGATTTAGAAAAAAACAACTGTTTGGGTTGTTTAAGTCATCAGGCTCACATTAAATGCAATTCCAAATATATACTTCAAAGGTTATCCAAAAAACTAAACACAAGATTTTAGCTTTCTAGTTTTTTTTGTTGTTTTAGATTTATATCGCAATCACACAAATATACTTTATGTTTTGTCTACACTATTCATAAAATATTTAAATCCATTAAGTTGGTAGTATAAAGAGTAAACTTCGGAGAGGTTCATTTCTCTTCTCTAGTAACGTAAGGCTCATACCGTCGTTTAAACTCACGGTACCACACATTGTCAGAACGTAGATACACGAAATTCTCTTCCAGAAAATAGGAAAGCTTACCTCCCATATATACACCGAAACCGAGCCCACCAGACAACATCGTTAAAATTTTAATCCCCTTAAAGCGGATGACTTGAACCATCGGCACAGGCTTGGTCCTCATGATTCTTGACGGTTTTAGAACAATCGGTAAAGGTTCTTCAGCCTTATTCACTGGTGCTTGAGGGTCTAGATATTCAACCATGTATACAACTTGTTTGGGACCCCTCTTCAAAGTCTTTACCTCTCTGGTTGATGGTTTTTCGGAGGTATCTAAAACATATTTCTTTATCGACTCCATAATACTGTATTGCATCATGAACTGATAACAATGCATTTTATTTTTCAACCAAGGATTAAACATTTCTCCATGGATAAAGCAATGATCAATATTTATCCATGAGCACTGACAACTAACGCTGCCTTATCTGATGCACATCATTGTTTATAGAATAGTGCAAATAATATATACACATACAAATATATCCGGGATAAAAAAATTTAAAGAAAATACTTCTTTAAACGTTGGCATGCTATTAAGTGCCCGTTTCAATCCACGGTAAATAAAGAAGGTAATAAAACTCTAACCATGCGTTGCATCTTAGCGAGATAGCCTGGAGTCTTAGTAAGAAAACAGTGTAATTAAGACTAATAAACTCATTTTATCACAATCAAAAAATACCGCAAAATTGAGAAATGATTATTTTAAAATTAAAACAAAACTATTTATGTGATTCAATTTTTGCTTTTGGTAAGCGAAGAATACAAAAACAAAAACACTTCTAGAGCAATTATTACCGGTTGATCAGTCGTGAAATCATTAACCTGTAATAATCCCAGAAATAGCTTCATTTGTAAATGACTAACTATCGAATTTAGGGAAACTAGTGCCATTTTAGTCATTTATGAAGGTTTTATTGCAGCCAACAAATGGACATACTATAAATTTAACAAAATATTAGGCACCAATCCTATGTAGTGTCTAGTGTTTAGAGTTCCTGGTCACATATTCAGAGGTACATGATTTGATCCCCACCACTTCCAGATTTTCTGTGAAACAGTGGGTCTGGAAAAGGGTCAAACTCAGCCTCGTGAGGACAAATGAGCAGCTACTCGAATACAAAAGTAGTGGCTCCAGTTTAGAAAACTAAGATATGTGACCAGAGGGTTCGTTGTACTGACCAAATGACATCATATCCTTAGAAGTTGGCACTATCTTCATGCACAGACGGCGTTCGCTCGGTCGGTGTGGCTCTATGGTGAGATGACGCTATGGTTTTTTAATTTTAATATACACCAATATAATATATTGTCGGTTGTCTTAAAAATATCTTTTACTCCCAGTATAGCGTCTTAATAACTACAGTCATTGAAAATAATGTTTTCGGGCTTGAGCCATGCTGAAGAAAATTAATATTAACGTCCGGCGTTTTGGCTGGAGTTACAACAGTCATCATCCCGTATGAAAGATGAAACAAATTTTGTGTATCTGAATTTGAGGTGAATCTATACATTTATTGGTGATTACGTACAAACCAATCAGAGCTAGTATTCCCAGTAAAGTCTATAAATTGATCTCAAATTATTGTCCACACAAACTGTTCAATCACCCATTCCAGATTATGATTGTTGTAATTACAGTAAAAACGTTGAACGTTATTAGTTCTTCAATACGACTCAATATTGAAAACCTTAATTTCAATTCCAAACACCAGCCGCGAAATGCTTCAAAACAAAAACCACAGACATTTTTATGAACTCTTTTAAGGTTTCATAATAATTGCACGAAATATTACCGGGTAAACAAGGGAATTATTTTAACCAGATTGATAAAATGATTAGAATAAACAAAAATATATTTACTATAACATAAAAATAAAAGATATGATTGATTACAATAGATAAGATAGAAGTTCCTAATTAATACGGTCTTGTTGCAACACGGGCAAGATCAAGTGCAGTAGGCTTGAAGAGCAATGTTCAGTAACTAAACAGCTCGACTGTCGCCAGGCTACAGTCAGGTGACTCTAAAAGAAAAACGGTGAGGTAATTATAACCAAACGTTAACTAGAAATGATATACATATTGTATTGTTAACACATTTATAATTTAGGCTAGCTTGCTTGATTGGGACTTCCTTAAGAGACATAGTATAATTAATTGCAATAGAAAGGTTAGTTGATTACATTGGTAGATGGCTAACATACAGGTGTCTACACAAAATAGTACTATGGCCGGTCCTTTCCCTATAGGTACTGCCAGAGTATTCAATAGTGCACGCATTTAATGACCCTCTCCCTGGAGTACAACACTAATATAATTCATACAATAATAACACTCAGTTAATAGTTGCCAAACATGCGCAAAGAGAAAAAAGGATTATCTGCGCGGACCCCATATAGAAACAAGCGGAGTTCCGCGCTTTACTCACCCAAGCTAATACCACACGCAATGCGTGGCAACAAGAATGATTCAACACATTGCACACATTTACCCAACTAGGTCCTAAAAAAAGGATAGACAACCTGGTTGTAGCCATAAAAACAAGTGTGTAGTCTTAAGGACTCAAAAGAGAAATATAGTGCTCGTTGAGAATAGCAACCATTTGGACTAAGGGCCAGTTTCATAGTCAAATTTAGTACGCCTCAAGTGCGGCGCTACACTAAATACAAGACGACACCTACCTAAACTCGAATGGAATGGGCCGTTCTCGCATAGGAAACTTGACCATTCTATTCTGGTTTAGGTAGGTGTCGTCATGTACTTAGTGTAGCGCCGCACTTGAGGCGTACTAAATTTGAATATGAAACTGGCCCTAAGTCGTTATTACATCTGGAGCTCAAGGCTCCTATATCGAAGCGAAATCATATGGATATAAAAAAAAACGGCCTCTTGGACATATATAACAAGTCTGAGGGACTTGAGCAACACTAGAGTTACTGTGACTACATCACAGAGTTGAGATAAAACAAAACCAAAATCTAGTCACTCTGACTGAAACAAGAAGTCAAAATAAACGTAATAGTCGCCTCGACTATACTTATCCGAGTCGTTAACAGTAGGTTTTGAGGGATATTATTATTAAATATTTCAAATATAAACTTCTTCTTTGGATTTTGCCAATATAATTATTATAACTCCGTATTTTACGTAGCCTAATTGTCTAGGTGTCAACTTTACATAATGATACAGGAAAATCATATAAAGTAGGATGTTTGTGCTAATGGGATGTATTTTTGTATGTTTTCCAGGAGCCTTCCTTGTGACGTACGGAATAGCCATGATATTTTGCGGTATTCCCATCTTCTTCCAGGAAGTAGCCATCGGGCAATACCTTGGCTCTGGGGGCATGACATTGGTGGGTCAGCTGTGCCCCATCTTGCAAGGTTAGTTTTCCCGGTTATTTTGAAACTGTACTTAACCAGGAGAAGACCTGGTGAAACCGAGTTTGAGGAACTCCTGGGCTATAGGCGGGGCTGTATTAAGAAAATGTGAGCCCCCCCCCTCTTTCCCCTTTGTATGGCAGTTTTTCCGTTTTGAGCCGTTATAATATATTGATACGTACTCGGTACTTATGCCACTTAATAATTTCTCATGTTTTATGGTATATTGATCAACCTATTAAATGACTGTACTTCATTAAATGCAAACACTCAATCCAATTAAGTTAAATACATTTCTATTTTCACCATTGCACGGTTAAATTTTTGTAGCCCAGTGGTTCCCAACCTTAAGGTGGCCGCGGACCAATCTCCTCCCCCACCCCTACCCCCGGTCAACATCCTTCCCCTAGCCTAGGAACTTCAGGCAACCAAGTTAAAATATTATTATTATTATTATTAGTTATTAGTATGTCCTATTTTTTGTAAATATTCATCATTATTTATCATTATTTAACTACTATCATTATTTATTGGTATTATTATACGTGCTTTTATTATAGTTGTGTACTTTTCAGTGCTGGCCTGTCATAGGTATTACGACTGTTAGCCAGCACTATAATAAAGGAAATGGAAATTATTATTATTATTATTATTATTATATAAGTGTATTACTAAAAATAACAAATTTTTACAATGCTTTTTTCATAATAAAATATGTTTGAAAAACACTTTAGGATATTAGATAACATAAAAAGTAAAATTAACTCACTGTATTTATTAATATTTTCAGTGTGATTCTTTAGCTTGAATTTGTTTCACCAATTGAGAAATTATTGGGGTTAAACTCTTGCTCGAAGATAAGCTCATGTCATTGCTTGCGTCCGGCCGATTCCTTGCTTGTTTTTGATTAGAAATTAAGTAGAGAATCCCTGTTCGTACAAATAGGTTGTCGAAAACACCATCAGATACCGTAAGGCAGCTCGCCAAATATTTGGGTAGGATATCGCCTTCTTACACCATAACTCTTCCATGTTTACACCGATTCAAACAAATATTTGAAGTTACTATCGTTTTGAAGTTCGAACACCTCTTCTAAGATTTCATCCGGAAGGTCCTTGAGCTTGACACTGAAAGAATTTCAAATTAGTTTCTTAATTAATTCACTTTCATTTTTGCCATATCCTGGAAAATAACGTGTGAATTCCTCCTTGAGAATTTGTAAATGACGAAACACGTTATGTTGGACCTCATCGGTGACAGTAGCGTAGTTCTTATCGTCAGCCAGGGATTTAAAAGTTGGAAATGCTGAATAGTTTCTCTCTTGAACTTCGTAAATCCACAGATCAATTTTGAACAGAAATGCTCGAAGTTTGTCTTCAAACACAAAAATGTTGGCAACACCTTCCAACTTTTCATTTCCAGAACCCTGTAGCTGAAAAATTAGGTGATTAAAATGTTAGAAAATATCCACTACATAGGCCAGTCGTATCTAAAATTTTGCTTGTTTTTGAGTGGGCACTTTAACTCGCGGACCACCGGTTGGGAACCACTGCTGTAGACCTACAGCGGTAGTACAATGGTTGTGTGTTCTACTGTACTGCAGCACATTACTCGAATAACGTAAATCTTAAATTGCCTAAAATTAAGGTTTTCAGGAATATGGAATAAAATCATATCACTAAGCGAATACTTATTTCTGTTAATTGTCTTTACATGATTTGATGTGAAGTTAAAAATAATAACTGTAATTGAATTTAATATTTTTGGAGGAAATGTGGCCCCTGGAATGTGAGGCCCGGGAAAATTGCCCTCCCCCCAACTCTAGACGTCTCCCTGGCTATAGGTAACATCTGATATGGAAAAAAAGATAGTCACAAGTTCACCCAATATAGCTAATATGGCCTACAAATATCTACATCCAAAATTAGCAAAAGTGAAGGTAATACTAAGCGTAAATTTAGGAGGATGTCACAGATTGGTTGGGGCAGATTTCAAGAAACTCCAATCAGTAAAACCCGCTTCGGTGGCAGCATGATTTAACGCGCTACTGTTGCAGTAGACTAGACTGCCGGATGACGGGGAGATCAAGGTTCGAATCTTGGTCGGGTGTACTGACGGTGTTTTTCCAAAATGGATTTACACTCTCTCCTTACGAAAATGCGGGTACACATCCTATATACTACCTTCCTCATACCTAAAAAAACCTAGTTAAAGCAGTTATAGGTGCACTGTACCGTCTAATGTCAAGCCTTCCCTACTCTTTTGCGTTACCCTAATTGGATCTAAGCTTAGACAACCGACACCTTAATAGTCAGTCTGCACAACTTATGTCTTTTGTAGCCGACGATTTACGCACATCCATCATGGACTCTGCCTTAAAAAATGAATGAAGAATGACCCTGGGTACGGGACGATTCCTGGATAGCTAAGTGGTTAGAGCATTGGCGTACTAAGCCAAAAGTCCCAGGTTTGATTCCCGTGTCCAGATGTCATTTTTAAATTTTCAGAATATTATGCCTTAACACCTTTTTTCTCTCTCGTGGTGCATTTGTTATGTACATCACGTAACTCTGGGAAAGCTTTTCCTCTCTTTATCAATATGCCAATCTCGAAGGCCCTTCAGACAAAGGACTTCTTCGACAATCCACACAAACTGCTTCAACTAGAATCGATTGCCCATCTTCCTCCCGGTTGACTAACACACCACGCGCTCTTTCTCTGTCCAGGTGTTGGTTACGCAACTATGACGATAGTCTTCTTCTTGGACGTCTACTATTGCATCATCATCGCTTGGACGATTTTCTACCTGATTGCCACCTTTGTTAGACTGCCTGGCCTACCTTGGCAAGACTGCGGTAAGTATAACGCATCCATATACCTCAGTCCTCTATAATGCATAGTGCAAGGTTGTGCATCATCAAAGTAGGATTGATTATTTTGGTTGATTAAATTCACTATACATTTTCATACATTCCAACACACAATTAATATTCTGCTAAGTTTGATGATTTAATTTTCACTGCACACTTTACATTATTCACGAAGCCAAATTTATCTGAAGAGTTATAAGTTCAAATACGTCTAGATTGTATCATGTTTTAATTAATAACTAATACAACTTTTAGTGATATCAGTCTCGTTAGTGGTCTTAAGTTGATGATGAGGCATAGAATGGAATAAATGCAAGTTAACCCTAATTCTATTATTAATTAATCTGAGATTTAATTTAATTTCTTGATAATTATGGCTTAATAAATGTCATAGCTACATAATAGAGATTGGTTAATGCTGCTATTCAACCACGAGACTATTTCAATATCAAACCATAACTAAAATTAAAAGCCCATCTCATCCCACGGATAACACTTGACTTAGATAATACATACAACTTGAACCAGGCGTCACATCATGGTGCGTTTTTCTGCATTCTATTTTAAAAGACATATTAATTGAGAATAGTGAAACGGTTCTAGCGTATTTTAAAACTCTAAGAAGACGTGAAAGAAATAGAAGTTACTTTGAAATAAATAAACTATTAGATTTATACCAATTTCGCTGTTGTCAGATGAATAATCAAGAAAACTGAACTTAAATACATTTTCTGGTTCAAACGTAATCTTGTATATAATTTCACGGATTAATCGGCCTGGGTATGGGTTTTTGAGAACGTATTTATTCGCTCTTTGAGTCTCAATTCTGAGTTAGTCGTAAAATATACAGGACATTTTATTTGGGTATCAATGATTATCTGAAATGAAACAAATTATACTAAACCTAAATTATATTAGCGTTAGGGTGTCCCATTTTTATTTTATTAAAGCAGAAAATTATAATAAATAATCAATCAAATATCCTAAAACAGTAATGTTAGCTAAAAGATCACACCACCACCTCGTATTATTTGCATATGTATTCAATTTTTGAGCGGAAACTTTTTAAACCTATTTTTAAGCGAACCCTATTTTAACTGTCTACTCTGGGGAGTCAAATAATTATATCTTACTTATTCAATAATTCACAAACGACAGCGGTGTAAAAGTGAAGGTAAGTGAAGGTGTTTAGAAGGATTGGTGGCGGAGGATTGGTGAAAATGAGCCCGAGCATGGAGAATTGAAAAAAAAAAAAA
>CABFVX010005523.1:24543-36898 GCA_902151425.1 Timema shepardi | reverse complement strand
CACTATAAAGACATTTAGTGGGGAAGGTGAAGTCGTTTTCTCTGGTTGCAGACAACTGGTGGAACACGGCCAACTGCTATACGAGTGGCACGAACGCCACCATGAACCACACCCTCCACCACATCCACACCACCACACCAGTGGAAGAGTACTGGGAGTAAGGACAATCCATATCTACAACAAGTTTTTATGTTTCTCCCTATAGTACCGCTTCTCAGTAGACCTATAATAACTACTGCCATGATGTTGACCGCTGGATGATTGTAGTGATCCTCAACAAATAGCTCCTGGTTATAGTGTGTCTGCTAGCACGATTATTTCATTTATGATCGTGTGGTTATGAGCGTTATTCATAAATAAACATTGAACAGCGTGTAATTTCAACGTTCACATTTATTTAACTATGATAAACTTGCATTTTAAATAACTTTGACCAAAAGAACATTTGTTTTAAAAACTCATCGTGAACGAATATATATATATTCTATTTAAAAACATATATAGATTACTAGAATGTATTATGTAATAATAAAATAAACCAATTTTATCTTGTATTGATGAGAAGAAGAACCATAAATACTGGTATTTCAATATACCGTATGTTTTAATTTGAAATAGTCATGAAGTACACTTCATTATATACTGCAAGATATCACTATTACCTGCTTCGTTGGCCTCACGGTTTAAGGAGTCACTCTAGTGTTAGACAAGACTACCAATGCCAGGAAGATTGGGGTTAGAATCCCGGTCGGGTGTATTGATGGTGGTATTTCCAAAATTGTTACACTCTCCCTCCACGCAAGTGTGGGTACACTTCCTCCAAATGCAACATTCCTCATCCCTAATTCATTAGTGTAATTAGTATATTATATGCTTAGAGCCCGAACAGGCACGATGCTAAATACTAATGATATCATTCTTTCCTTGTCCCATTACACTACGGCCCTTTCTTACAAGTTATACCATTGTAGAACTAAGCAATGAAAGCTTTCTACTTTTTATTCTTAAATGGAGGATAATTAATATATAAGGTAATTTTCTCAACACTAAAAAACACCAACACAAAACCTTAATGTATTTTTTAGATGCAGAGTATAAACGTATTTTTTTTAAGGATGAACAAAATTAAAATAATTCACTTCACAATATTTAAATCGAGTATAAGAAAGTAGCTATTAAAGAGAAAACTTGCGTTCACAATGTACATTGAATATGTATTACTTTTACACCTTCTTGTTTGCAACACTCACTCCAAAGTCAAGGTAATAAGGAATGGCGTAGAGTCATGTGTGCGTGCACGTATTCACCCTACACACATAATTAGTTCTCCAATCTCACCTCGTCCCTCTTCTTTGATTTGTTTCTCTTCAGGAAGAGGGTGTTGCAGATCACCGACGGGATTGAGAACATTGGCGGTATGCAGTGGGAGCTGCTAGGTTGTCTTACCCTGGGATGGGCACTGGTCTATCTTATCATCTGCAGGGGGCTTCACAGCAGTGGCAAGGCAAGATAATAAAACTCCTAACACTATTTTAGTTTAGATTTAATCTTCTTTTCTTGATTTGTCAAATCGCTTTTGAGAGGTATTCTTGCACCCTTAGTATAAGTTTTTTTAAACGAATAATTAAATGATAAGTCTATGTCTAAAAAAGAGTGAGATTGTGTCAGAGGGAATTGTTGTGGGAATATAGTTTAGACATAAGCTTTACCATTATCATTATTTCAACTCGAACGTAAGTGTTTTGGAAACATATTTTACACATGGCGTTGGTGGAGACTATTATTCCAGCTCAAAAGAAACGCCGTGAAAATATAGTTTACACACGTGTCCTTCGCAAATAATTTTCCACGTCCGGTTGCCTACGCCTGTCGTAAAGTCCATATGCATATGATATAACTTAAGATTAGAACAGGCACACCATCCAGTCCCCGGCCGTTAATCTATCAATGTGAAAGGATACATCCAAATTTCACCTATGATACATTTTTCAGCCATGTCGGGAATCAAACCAGGGACCTTTAACCTAGTAGGCAGACACAATGCCGACTGAGTTAAGGTGTCGGGTTATATAAGTGTATACATATAAATATCATTTGAAACTTGAGGTATGCTTTGCAATTATAAATTTGTTATTTTATGTTATATGTTCAGTGTTTTAAAACCTTTTACAACTCCCGAAAAATAAGTTTACTCTCTTCTTTTCTTAATTGCAAACTTAGTGCACGTCAGCTCACTGAAAACCTATGTTACAGATCATCTGGTTTACAGCCCTGTTCCCCTACGTGGTGTTGATCGTCCTATTAGGGAGGGCGACTACTCTCAGTGGAGCAGATCAGGGCCTCATGTATTACATCACCCCTCGCTGGGAGGAGCTGCTGGGACCTGGCCCTTGGATAGATGGGGCCACGCAGATCTTCTTTGCTTATAGCATTGGCACTGGAGCGTTGCCAGCACTTGGTTCCTACAACAAGTTCCACCATAACTGCTACAAGTGAGTAGTTTTGTATCACTCAGATAAAGGAAATATTTGTTTAAATATGAGCTGGAGTTAAAGACCCAAGCTGGAAATATACTTTGAGTTAAAAATGATTTTATTTCCAATAATGCTAACAAGTTACAGTCTTACATTTTTGTTTGTGGTACTAGCCAAATTTTTATAGGTGAGCTCTACGATCTTAATTAAACGCGAAATGTTTAAGGTCATGGAAGATAGTAGACTAGAGTTCAGGAACAAAGCCCTTTCTTATACATCCAGAGCTGTGAATTTCTTTATTAATTTTATCCTAAAAGCCACCTGGATACACATTTTTAAGTCTCATAATCATTTTTTTTTAATTAAGCTTAAAATTTTAACCTGATCACGGGAATTTAATCCAATACACTTTACTCACACGCTAATGACATGCTACTGAGCTTTTAAGGATCACTATGTGCTTAGGATGGTTATTTATTAAAAAATTAAAGCTAGATTAGTGTATGTGTAAGAGTTCCAACTGCTTAAAACTTTCATTGATATTTGTTCAAGTGCCTAATAGTTTCGATGAATGAACGAGTGAATTATGTAGGCCTACTGTAATTTTAACTATACTAAGGATGCTATGTCTGAACTGTACAAAACATAAGTAAAGTGCATTTAGACTACGTTGACACTATTCACGCACTTGTAACATAAACATATTTTTTCTATTAATTAAGTGGATATATTTTTATCTAGAGAAATTAGAAAATAAATGCCATATCAGCCTCAATTGTGTCCAAGGTGAAATAGCATCAATGTAAAGTTAAGTTTAGGTGTTAGGCGTTCGCTTCTCACTCACGGATTTTAAATGAGCTTATGGCAGCATTCTGGCAGTGAAGTACGTAGTTCTTAAAAAAATAAGAGCGATTTTACACCTGGACTTGAGAGGGCACTCTATGAATTGTTTTTTGTTGTTGCAGCGACGCTCTGATCACGTGCGTGGTTAACACACTGACGAGTCTCCTGGCGGGATGCGTCACCTTCTCCATCTTGGGTCACATCGCCCAGGAACAGGGCGCCGAGGTGGCCGACGTCGTGAAGAGCGGACCTGGGTTGGTGTTCCTCACCTACCCCGAGGTGGTACTCACATTGCCCGGGGCTCCCGCGTGGTCCGCTATCTTCTTCGTCATGCTCGTGGTAGGCTACTACAATCGCTTTACTATGGATTCACACTTTCACAGTCAAACAAGAACAGAACAGAAATGGGGTCACGTGACAAACTATAAACTTATCACAATATTGCCGCCTCATCAGCGCCAGCTGCTCTGCTATAGCTCTAACACATCCCTATTTAGTCCGCTCTGCCTGAGATCTTCAGCACGAGAAACCCGATCATCTCAAATCAGTGCGCATGAGCATATGAAAGCGCATGCGCCGTAGAGATAGAAGCAAGCAGACAGATTTTTTGTCTTTTGTGAGGAGATTTGAATCAATGTATTGGATTGTGCCCCGACACAGCATTATAATTTAACAGCATCCATAGTGACAATAATCTAAAATATATGTTTATCTACTATAAAATAAAACATGTTGATAATAAGCTGTTTTAAGTTTGCATTGCAATGCATCATGGGTCAACATACAGCATGTGAATTGTAGCTTCACTCAGCAGAGCTCGGCTCTCTATTTTCAGCGAAAGTGTGAATTAAATTTTACACTGAGATTTACCGGTTTATTTACGAATGCGTGTATATTTGTTTAAATAATAAGATCCACAAATAAACATAGACATAAATATCTTAACAAGAAACACAGTGTAAATTAGAATACAGGGCATTTTTATTTTTTAGGAATTTATGCTAGGGTATATATTAAGATAATATACTCCAAAGAAAACTCATTATAATCAAAAATGTATGAATATTGCTCTATGCTAAGAAGTGATACCAAGAATAACTAAAATATGAAAAAAACTACGTATAGCTCGAACGGGAGGGAGGTAATATTAGTAAAGATTTAAAAAAAAATCAAACTGTAATTGAATATAGTTAAAATAAGACTTCGTTACTGAAATAATAATTAATGAATTTGTCTCTGCACTCGGAATTGATACTCAGAATAATCGTAAAAGCGTTTACATTGTGATTTGAAATATTATTTTATCTTATTATAGAGTATAATTTTAAGAAATTGCATTGTAATTAAAACCGTGTTCTTATTTTTTCTCCGTAAGGGATTGATGCATAGAATGGATCCAAATAATTATTACTCCTTGTAATTGAAAATGTGTTATTTTTTCTGTATCATGATCAACTACATTATTATTACTATTAGTACCGCATCTTACTACCCGTTTGGGTTATACGCACTTACGCTAATGTGTAATGGTAGGGTGATTGTGAGATGGAATGTAGGACCTACAGTTTAACCTGTGCTCCGAACTACGGTGGAGGCCTGGCATTCCACACATTCACAAGTTGTGATTAATAAACGTATCCTCAGAGGTGAAGGCAGGTTTTGGCAATCAGATAAATCCATGCCCGGACCGAGGATTGAACCCCGAATCCCCAGCACAGAAGTTCAACACCTTTCCCCTAGACCACCCGGTCACCCAAGGATCAACTACAGAACAATAATTGCATTTATAGATACTATATTTATGTTTTTTTATAATGGGGCTGTAAAGACTATGGTTATAGTAAATAAGCTAAAGAGTAGGAAATAGTGTCTGCGGAACAATTAAATGAAGGAATATAGATGTTGCATTTTGTTCTTTCATTTTGTATACTACTTCTAATACCCTCTAATGTTTGCCTGTGTTTTCACAGATCTTGGGGATCGACAGTGAGTTCTGTATCGTGGAATCGTTTGTGACCGGTATGGTGGACTACTGGCCGGAAGTGCTGCGTCCCCACAGGAAAAAGTTCACCCTGGGCATCTGTATCCTCATGTTGGCCCTTGGTATCCCCATGGTTACACATGCAAGTACTTTACAACTATTCTAAATGTAAATACCGTAAAGCTCGCTTCAGTGTCCGAGTGGTATGAGGGGTCACTCTCATGTTAAGGCTAGTCTGCTGATGATAGGAATATTGGTGTTAGAATCCAAGTCGGGTATTTTGAGAGTAATATTTGCTAAATGATTTTACACTCTCATTTCACTCAAATACGGATATATTACCTCTAAAATGCTTACTTTATCATCCCTTCCAATTAGAGTAATTATCAAAAATGAGTATGACCTGGACAGGTAATAAGACATAGTCATGATAGAAAAATAGTATCTCACACTTATGCCAAAATTGACGGATACGCTAAGAGCGTGTGTTAAAGAACAAGTTAAACGGTTTTAATAGCTATAAGAGGTTTAAAAATACACAAATAAAATAGGAAATTTGAGTACAGATAGGATTGGTTATTGATTTTTGACTTCAAGTTATTTGAAACTATATTTAAAATTCTAGACTTAAGCCCCTTTGTTTTATTCAATAAACTTATACATTTTAAATTTAACTTTTCATTTCTCAATTATACTAATAAATTAATCTACTAAACATATTTATTTGTTGTCATTTATTTTTAGTCTTCCTCTGAGATCGAAGGTGTTGAACTCGCCTTGCACTGGGTCACCCCTAACAGTAGGCTCCTCTCTCCACTCTAACGCGTGTGTCTAAGGTTTAGATTCAAATCCCAGACGGATGTGATAGGAATGGTTTTACGCAAGTGACTTATCCCTTTGGTTTTCCAATCCACTCTCCACGTTATTGGTGTTAAAAAAAACTTCATGGAGACATCCCACAATCGGCTCATACCGACCCAGTGGCTGCCGTCTGTTGACAAAGATAGTGCCAAATTCTATGGATAGAGAGTGTCATGTAGTCAGCACAACGAACCTTCCAGCCGTTAATCTCAGTTATATAGACCGAAGCCGCTACTTATTCATTCAAGTAGCTCTTCATTTGTCCTCACGGGACTGAGTTGGCTCCGTTTCAAAGCCACTGGAAGCGCCAGGGTTCAAACCTTGGAACTCGGGATCTGTAGCGAGGAACTTTCACCACTAGACTACAGAGGCGTAAAATGTACCCATAAATATAGAGGAACGCCAATGGTTCAACAGTGAATTACAAAGCTATTCCGACATATTTTCAATTTATTTTAAATAAATGTATAAAACACCAAGGATGTTCCCGAAAATTTCAAAAATATTCAAAGGGAAAGCAGCAACTTCAGAAAACCACAAACATTTTTCGAGTTTTGCTAAACATTTAAAAAAAAATAAAAGCTTTTACTTTGAGGATTATCACATAAAAATAAAAATATTTTTAATAATGAAGCAGTGATCTATATATGATTTAAGTTAATCGGCGACTGTAATAAGGACGCTATTAAGAAAGTGTCCACGATGTCATAAAGAAGTGGTTGAGGTTTGTAAAAAAAGGTAGTGAACTGTATGTAGATTTACGCAAATATTTCCAAACTTCTGAACTTACGCTTGTGTTTACTATAAATCCTGTGACTAGGACAAGCAATACATTTTTCTGAGTTTTTTCTTTTTTGCTTGGTTACGATTCTTTCTTTAGTACATTTCTGTGTATTAAAAAACACTTAATTCCTCTGTGTGTGTGTGTGTTCTTAGGGCGGGGCGTACGTGTTCCAACTGATGGACTTTTACTCAGCCAGCGGTATGTCCTTGCTGTGGGTCTGTTTCTTCCAGACCATCGCTATCTCTTGGATCTTCGGCGCCAACAAGTTCATCGAGTGCGTGCATCAGATGATGGGGATTCGTCCTAACAGGTTCTGGTACGTCTGCTGGGTATTCTTCGCTCCAGCTGTCATGGTGGTAAGTTCACCAACACGTTCACCAACCATGTATTATGAGATATTAAATACTAGCGTGGTGAATAGGAGGCATTCCATATTTTCTCCCCGGGATGCACGATGGAAAATTACAATGGGGATTTAAAAAATAGCCCTTAGTGCGGCTTACTTACTCTATGGCACTAGAAACCCGAAAGTTAATTACCGCACTTAAAAAGTACGCCGCTTATCCCTATCTTGAACTAGTTCTATCCAGGCCATCTCATTACACCCCATCTCTTTCTAGTCCATCCTAGTATTATCTTCCCATCTGTGTCTAGGTCTTCCCAATGGTATCTTCCCAGTCAATACTCTGAACACGGTTCTAGATTCTCCCATTCACGCTGCATGTCCTACACACCGTAATCTACGAAATTTGATTATCCTAACATTGTCTTGTGTCAAGATCGAACCACGGTTTAAAATGTCAGAATCCGGCAGACCACCTGAGCGGCCACCCACCATGATCATTTATACTTATGGCGATCCGACAGTCAGCGCAAATAGGGAGCAATTCAGTAGATGGGCTTCAGTTTCAAATTTAACTTGATTTAAAACCAATCATTTTAGAAACGGGCAACAAAAAATCAGTTCAATACATTACTACACTGTTTGTATTTTATTTAAGTGCAACAGTTTTGCTTACTTTATATTAGGAGTCTTTAACCTTTTTTTGGTGTCATTTACCCCTATGGCAGTCTGATGAATCCTATGGACCCCTCCTAAGAATAGTATTTTTAAATGCACGAAATAAATTGCTTAGGATTAAAAATAAAAACAATTATATTGAAATCAAGTTATCAAAATAATAAAAAATAGATGTGTTATAATAGTGTATGTAACATATAAGTATACGTCTTTATAAACGAATTAAATAACAAAATAAAACATTCAAAATATAGAAAAACTAAAGTTATTTTAAAATACATATTAGTGTGAAGGCCATTGTTCCCACAAGTTAGCGTACCCCTTAGGGGTCCATGGACTCAGGATTAAGAACCCCTTCTTTATATACCATTTTTCTTATAGGTAACACCACTACAAACACGTATACGTAGTCATTATTGCTTATTGTACTGTGGATACCAAATTATATTCAAATAAATATCGATGATGGGACGTTGGCACTGAAAGGGCCTAAAGATTACACACGCCCTGAGAGAGCAGAGCGCAAAGCCCAACTGTTATCAACAAGGGCGACTCTGACTCAAGGCCTCTCTCACCTTTTCGAGTGAGTCGCTGTCACCAGGAAGCAGTCGCGTAGCATGAACACACTCGCCTCCAACAAGACTGGTGTCATGGCCTCATTTCATGAGTACATTTTTTAAACATCTCTGGAGGTTTTCCTCTACCACCTTAAATGGTAAAACCACTCCAAATAATTGACCTCAATGGTCTTGGGGTAAAGTGCTTGGCTCAGAACCCGTTGATCGTGGGCTCAAACCCAGCCGGGAGTTGACGGATCTTTCTTGAGCAATGAATATCCGTAGTACATTTTCCTTCGGAGGGGAAGTAAGGTCGTCAGTTCACTGTCAATTGGGACGTAAAATAACCCTGGAAGCTACGTGAAAATACCCTTCCCGGCAAAATTGGTAGGGTCTTTCGTTCTGGCTCAAATAAATTCTCGTGTGTTGATATGATCAATCGGTTCAGAAAGTGAACGTTAAATATATAAATTAGATAAAAAAATCCAAATAGCTGTGAATTTTATCATAAATAACTTTCATATAAATCTTTGAACGTGTTCGTTCCAGTCGATCTTCGTGTTCTACTGCGTGCGTTATGAGCCCACAAAGTACGGTAAGTCGTACGAGTACCCCTGGTGGGCCGAAACGATGGGGTTCATGATGAGCTTCTCTTCCATGATATGGATACCGGCGTACGCCATCTACTACGTCGTCACTTCACCAGGATCCCTCAAACAGGTAACGCTCAATGAGTGAGAGAGAGAGAGAGAGTCGGAGGACTAGGAATACAACCCTTTTCCAAACGAGGTGCATTTGGAATATTTTAACCCCGATACACTATGATATGTAGTTTACCATCCGCACTGTTGGTGATAACTTGTACATTTAATCAACACTCGTCCTACTAATTCTATTACATTAAATTATAAATTTTAAGGAGATATTCACCTCTTAAATGGACACTGTAATTTAATTAAAAATTCATCTAAAACCATGAAAACTAAACTTAGTACAATACAATCAATCATATCTACATTTAATAGAACCAAGATGTGTTGCAACCTGCAATACGCTGCCCTAAAATTAACTCATTGTCACAGAAGTGGGAGAGGGATGAATGAGCACGCACTGTCTAGTATTTATAGGTCTAAAAGAGGCAGTGACCCAAATAACGTGTCATCCACATGATAGTCGAATCCGGCTCAAAGTCTGGCCGTGGTACGTCTATTACCACTCACATAAACTCAAACTAAAAATAAAACTCTTTAGCGTCAGCCCGCAATCGAGCCAAACCAACTAAGCGACCACCATTTGTTGGTGACATGTGGTCAGCAAAATGAACGCTTCGGCCACTAATCTCAGTTTTCTAGACCAGAGCCGATACTTTTTCATATAAGTAGCTCCACATTTGTCATCAAGAAGCTGAGTTGATCCCGTTCTAGAACCAATGCTATACAGGAAAATCTGGAAAAACCCGGGATCGAACTCAGGACCTCTAGATCTGTAACCAGAAACTCAGACCACTAGACCACAGCAAAATCCTACAAAACCTTGTTGAAAAATCACCCGTATTTGGTCATTACAAAGCCATTGTTACAAATAGGTCATGGCTAGTGTGCAAAGTGTTGACAAGTTCTTGATGTATGTTCTTGCAGAACCTGTTGAAAGGCTTGCAGCCGAACATCAAATCTCGTGTGAAGATCCCCAAGGGCGAGAAGACGGCGGTGATACCCATGTCTGAGAGTAGTGCAGGTCTGCTCACCAAGAACAACTCGTTCCTGGTGCAGTAACCACGGTACTGGTACTAGAACCGCAAGTAAAGGGCGTTAAGACGTCGGACCACGACGGCAGATGCGTCCTCTTTCAAGGGAACCTAACGCTCACATCAATTTTTCTCAGCAAGATACTTTCTTTACCATATTATATATATATATATNAAGATAGATAGATATATAGATCTGTAAAGATTAAATACCCATATTATTATTAAGTGGTCTGTCTTAACGACAAGTCAATTCCTTTTGTCAGTGAACTTAGACCATTAATGCAGCCTGTCCTCTGCCTTCTTTTTTAGCTAGCAGAATTTTCTTCTTCCCTTTAAGTCATCTAATATTTGAATCCTCCTTCATCCTAAGCTGCTGTTTCTCTCACACTTTCTCACTATAACATCGTGTAGAAGACAGTTCCTGTCAAGGATGTGTCCGATCCAGTTTGCATATATACATACATAATATAAAAGAGAGATAACTATAAAGATAGATTAAATTTGACATAATGTGGAGATCAAACAAATACGTAAAATGAGTATAGTTTTTAATTTTATTATTTATCTTTGAGAGAGTGAGGCATAACTTAGGAAAAATGTGTTTCTCCTAATTTAATTCTACGTTAACACAACCAATAGATACAAAAGTATTCCCCCATTCTAAAGCTTCTTTGTTGAGTCAGATTAGCAAATTTGGTGAGTCTAACAGGAAACTGTGCTCAATGTAAACAACTAAACTCGAGTATTCATAATTAATAGACCATTTGACGTTGCTTCCCTCGAAAGAAGACTATCTCAAGTTAGTAGTAAACAAAGTTACTAGACTTATTCGATTTTAAGCATTAGAGTTATTTCACCGCCAATAAAGTCTTTAGAGTTTTAAATAAACTGATAGTTGTTCAGTAGATAAATAAAAAATACGGGGGTGAATTATATGGACTTAACTAGAGGTTAATTATTTATTCTAATAGATTCGTACATGTTTTTCAAGTTATTATTAGATTATTACTGTTTCGAATTTAATTTAAAATAATTGTTTGTAATTATTTTAATCATGATTGATAATAATTTGTGTTATCGGCCAAAATTAATATAAAAGTATAAGTATTATTTATAATTTAGTTTTGAAAATAATAATAAGTTTATTCATTTGAAAGTATTACAAGAAAATAACCAAACTAAACACGTGTTAAACTTGTTACTTTATTTTAAAATCTCCTAAAATACGGTACAGAATTTTGACGCATGTTCCTTAAACTACAAACAACGGGAAGTATCGGTAATATAAATTTTTTATTGTTGGAATTTGATAAAATATTCAAAATCATTGTAGATATACACTAAAGTTTACATTAAATAAATGTACGCAAAGAGTACAACGAGACTGTCAAATATACATACATTTTGAAAAAGTAATGTTTTTATAAGTTATTTTAAATTTACAATAAATGATGCAATGTGGATAAATAAAAACATAAATAAATTGTAGAAAATTCGGTGTTGTCATGATGACATAAAATAAACAATTCGATCCATGAAGCCAAGGAGGATTACAATATTGTTGGCTTACATATCAACACTGAAAATAAGTAAATATTTGTATATGTGCTATGGGTAAAGTTCGAACTTGGATACAGTCGCTACTATCCAGATAATGTTTAAATTATTCAAAATACGTGGATAATGTTAAATGAGAAGTGATTAAATAATGTTTATCAAAGTTTATCCGGTTAATATTGACATTATTCACGCGCACTTGAATAATATCAAAATGTCATGGTTGAGATTAGGTTAGTTAGGTTAGGTGTGGCTAAGTTAAGTTAGAGCTGTCTATTTACGAGGATAGATGATTTTAGGCTATTTTTGTTTACATTCTGAAAATTGAAAAATGACACCTGGACACGGGAATCGAACCCGGGTCCTTCGGCTTAGTACGCCAATACTCTTACCACTGAGCTATCCAGGATTCTTCCCGTGCCCATGGTCATTCTTCACTCATAGTTTAAGGCAGAGTCTAAGATGGACGTGGAAGTCGTCAGCTTATAAACATGTGATTATATAAGATCACAGCCATCAGACAACGCAGC
>CABFVX010005523.1:0-24365 GCA_902151425.1 Timema shepardi | reverse complement strand
ATCTTAGACTCTGCCTTAAACTATGAGTGAAGAATGACCATGGGCACGGGAAGAATCCTGGATAGCTCAGTGGTAAGAGTATTGGCGTACTAAGCCGAAGGACCCGGGTTCAATTCCCGTGTCCAGGTGTCATTTTTCAATTTTCAGAATATGATATATAAGTGGTGTTATCCTCACTTAAATGCATTGACAATAGTTTCGGCTATTTGTTTCATTATTTTTGTTTAGTTTAGGTTGGTGGAAAATAAAGAATCAAAATGAGACATTTTGAATATTAGTGCACTGCTATGATTCAATTTCAGAGATCAAAAAGACGTTTCAAAATATAATCCGTATTCACACGTGCTTAGTTTTACAAATATTATTCAACGTTATCCAAGTCTTGCTGGCTAATGTCGAGGTTATCTGGATAAGGCCGAAAATGAGATAAATTACTTTCTATTTCTGACTTTATCCCCTGCACTTTGATAATGTTGACATCTCCCGGCTAATCTCGATACTATCAAGATTTTGCACACTACCACTAACATATGCACTTAAACAAGCTCATTGAATTATAATACATCATAGAATCACGTTAAGATTTATTTAACAACTTAATGTATTATTTTTATTTATTTAAAATTTAAATTATATATAATGATTGCCCAAATGTTTCCTAGATGTGACTCATTGCATTAAATTAAATGATATTAAAATAAAAATATGCAATTAACGTTTAAATGTTTAATTATGAACACTTACAAAATGGGATACATGGAAGTTTAGTAAATCTCTATATAAAATTCTTTTGATAATACATTTTATAACACCTTGTACAAATAAATACATTTTTTAAGCACTACATTAATTTAATTTCCAGTAAAGTAAGTTAATGTTTCCTTATGAATAGGTTATCTCTTATTTTATCCCTATTTTTTTTAAAGAGCTCTTTCGATGACTTACGTCATTTTAAGTACGCCTATAATGTTTTAGTAATGTTTACAATTGAATAGAAAATATTTAAATTACTAATTGATGGAATGATTTTAAAATTAAAAATCACTTTGGTAAATTAATTGAGTCTCATAATAAAATATTTACTTCGTCAAAAAGTTTTCAAATCTTATTAAGCCAAATGTGGGATCCAAATAATTACTAACAAGACTATCAGCTATAAGGAAAATATGTTTAGGAGATTTGGTTAAGAATAGGTGATTATTTTAATTTTTCTTATTAAAAGTTTGTCCAAGCCTAGTTATTATATACATATGGTTTGTTTATTTTTTTCTTTATACTTAAAATAATCTGTGGGGCTTAGTTCACTTTTATTAGCTTATAAGAAGTTTTGTTTGTAAATGAATACATTTATGTTGCAAAGTAGAATTAA
Organism: Timema shepardi; assembly: GCA_902151425.1. Taxonomy (NCBI): domain Eukaryota; kingdom Metazoa; phylum Arthropoda; class Insecta; order Phasmatodea; family Timematidae; genus Timema; species Timema shepardi. The sequence goes on along the minus strand of CABFVX010005523.1, from coordinate 22,996 downwards.
TGAATAATTAAATGAATTAAAAATAGTATTGATGTATAAAAACGAAGAAAACGTTATTATAAATTGACACAAAATACACAAATACAATTTTCTTTAAAGTAAGAGGTGGAATAGTTTGGCCTAATAGTTGAAATTTAACTAGTTATAATTAAGCTGTCTATTTACAGAGTAATGAATGTAAATTTTTAGAGTGTTGTTAGTACCAAGTTCATTTTTTATAAATATTATTAATTTGCTTATAGTTGAAAGATTTTTAATAAAATAAATAAATTATGAAATTTATAAATACCATAGAGACACTAAGAATATGCTTGAAAGTATAGTTGTAGCAAATTAATTTATAATTAAAACTTAACAAGTGTTTGACTCAGTGAAGCATTAAACAAATTGTAATCCATTTTATATTTTCTTGGAGTTTAGAATTTATTATTAATTTTCACAATGCTTTGAATAGATTTTTTGATGTAAGTTACCAGATATTTAAATTAATAAAAATATTATAAAATGTAAACTTTGCAAATAGTTAAAAAAAATATTAACTTTGATAAGCGTTAAAACGATACGATGTTGAATAGAACAGATTGATATTTTTTTTAATGCGAGGGTCATTACAAAGGCTAAATTATAAATAAAGGTATTTTATTAACATAGGCATGTCTATCCAATGTTGAATTTTTCAGTTTAATTAATTGTTCCGATAATATAATAAACATAAAATATTCCCTTCTAGTTTGTTAAAATATATATCTAATAAAATAAATAAAACATTATTTCAGTTAGGATTAGTAGTGGTTATTTCTTAGAACCTTAGTGGCGATCAATTTTAAGAATATATCACGTACAAAATAATAATATACTTTGTCAAAATATTTGTTTGTGTTTGGAAGTAATATATAAAAACAATATTAATATATAGTTAAATTATTTCAATTGATATAAATCGAATATTTTATCCTATAAAATACTCATATCTGTTTGTGGCCTGATTTAAAAACTAAAAGAATTCAAATTTATTATGACTTAAGTTATAGATTTAAAATTAGACTTTTGTTCCAGTAATACATAAAATTCCAAATTATCTTTGACACAGAAGGAATTGATCGCGAATAGAGTAAATTGCGATGTTTTAGACTAGAATTAAAAATTTATATATAAAAATATTTTGCTTATAATAAAAATAGTTAAAAAAATAAGTTTGTTTGGACTTGAACAGGATTAAATAATTTTAAAATAAATATTTAAAAAAGTTAATTATATGGTAGAGCTCTTTTTATTTGAAAACCAAATAATTTAAGTAGATAGAGAACAAGCTATTCTGTCAGGAAATAAATTTAATTTTAAAACTTCAATACATATTTTTACCTATAGAACATTACAACGTAGATATTCATTGTAAATATACGAAAAGTATAAAATGTTTTAGTACTAAACTACACTTAGCGAACTCAACCAGCACCTCATTGGCGGACATTAGCCTGTTTCTATAGTAGTTAGAGCAGGGCTTACTTATTATATGTATCTGAGCTGGTCTTGGATTCTTACCTTTTGGGGAATGAATGCTAGTTAGAATAGTCACTGATAGGGTCGCTAAATTGCTACTAATTACGATATTTTGTTTATTACCATGGTTGAAATATTTTCGAGGTTAACTTTATTGTAATTTGCTTTCGATGTTATTTTTTTCATGCAGTCTTACTAACCTTCCAAGCCATTCGCCTTATTTAAACCAATTGGACATTAATGATGACGGTATAGTTTAGAGGGAATGTACCAGCATTTGATTTGGAGGGGGGGGGGTTGTAAGACATTTATGAAATAGATCCTCAGAACACCCGTACATAATTCCAACTCAACTTCCTCCATCAAAAGCAAATCAGACTATATGAGTTTGACGTTTACTCCGAGCACTAACCGATTCGGGTAAGCCTGCCGATGTTAGAAGCTAGTTTGGCTATGATTAAATTTTTTTACTTCTGGTTTTTTAACTACAACATTTTACTACTCGATCTAGCTATACAAATGATTATTTATTAATTAGGCTAATGCATTTGAGACGAGGAAGGTTTAATTTGGAATAAGTACTGTATAACTGCATTTTTATGGAAGGAGAGAGGAAAGCTATTTGTGAAAAGCACCTTATGTAATCCCCCCTTGGGATTCGAACCCCGATCTGCCAGTCCAGTCTGTTGTGAAAGGAGTGGCTTAGACCATGATACCCCCAAGTAAGGTTGATTCATGTTAACATTTAGTTTAGCCTAATTATGTTGAAATGTCACATCTACCGGGAACATTTGATTTTCACGTCAGTCTTTACCACTGAACTTCTCGAACATAGGTTAATCTTGTATCCAGACTCAAACAGTACGACATTCATATCATTAAAGATAAAGCTAGTGGAGTTTTCCTGATATTCTTCACAATTTTACTATAGGTTTCTCCATAAAGGAAGGTGGCTGTGTATACGTTTTTTTTAGACTCAGCTTTATTAGTTTTGTTTTGCATAAATTAGAATGCAAATTTTAGTGCTAGCCTTATAGCATCAATGTTCATTCTGCCAGCACTGGTGGGTAATAGAAAAGAAACGCCAGTCTCATCTAGTACAACTTGCCAGTGACGAGGAGGTCAGAGTTCAAAACACCACTGGATACATTGAAGTGTTTTTTTTACCCTGAATTATTTACAACGCCCCTCCACCCAAGCAAGGGTACACTTATTATAAAATATACTGTCCTCATACCTACTCCCCCAGCGTTAATAGGCAGGCATTCTGGACGACCCCCCGCCCCTCCTTGAAAAAATCATATTGTAAACATATTAAAGGGTTTCTTTGATGAGAAAGTGTGTGGACATTGGTCCAGCAACTAATAAAGAGCGACAGGCCTATGTTATAAATTAGAATAGATGGCTGTACTCATCACTAGTCGGTAGAAGTAGGTTAAACTGTATATTTTACATTTCCACTTACTAGAGCTAAATGTCTTTTCTATTAACTAGGCCTACAATATTTTAAAGGCTAGTTTTATTGATTCATTTTAATTTAGGATGATTAATGTTGATCGTATGTATTAATATGACTTAATAATGATTAATGAGGCTATCCAGGCATAATTTTTTCTGATTTTTTTAGGATTAAATATTAGTTTTTTTTACGGCTTGATAGTGAAACAACAACAACACACACAGATTTTATTTTAATGGTTCACAAAATACGTTTCACTGATTCTTTTATTCGAAAAAATCAAAATACTTTTTGTGAATAGTTATTTTTAAAGACGTATCCGGATTAAAATGACTATCAAGAAACATTTTTTGACTAGAATATATTTACTTTGGATCATCTTAAATTAATCAGTAAAAGTTATTCTGAAATTAGATGTTTTAAAAACGTTTAATTATGTTCCAAAATTACATAACTTTTTTGAATCTATAATAATTTCCTAAGGTTTTCGGCCTTATGTAACATATTTTCTTACCTTTCCTCGTTTTACAAAATGGTAGATTCAGTTTCAATTCAATCTCCCATTGCTACTCATTAATGAGTGGCTTATTTCTTCAATAATCTGTATTTAGTTTATGAGTAATTCTTACATATCAATGTTTTCCATTAGGATCAATTTGGGAGTATATATTTGAAATGAGATCAGCAACTATTTGTGATTCAATTTGTTACAAATCTTTGTAATTTATTACTCGGTCTTTTATTTGAAAGTGGATTATATACTACTCGCCAGATTTTGAAAATTTAATGAAAATTTTCATTTATGCTTTCAATTAAATTTGCAACTGTTTGTATTAATATTTGTTCCATTAGCCAAATTTGATTATGAACGTGAATGGACCTAAGCAAACTGCTTATCACATATATTTCAATGCTTTACTTTAGTATCTAATTAATTATATTATATCTAAGAACTTCACATTTTTAAATTATATTGTAGTTAATCGTTTTGATCTATATCGTTAAAAATATTATAGTTTTTTTTAATGTTGTGACCAGTGTAAAGTTTTGTATCGCAATTCATAATGAAATAATATGATAATGCGTATACACATTTAATAAAAATTTGATATAAAATAAAATATTACCTTACATATGTTTAACAAAAACCTCCTATCAAACCAATGTTGAATAAACGGACAGCTAATAAAACCTTGTATAAATGTTTTCACAATATATTGTCAAACATAATTTCAAAAATATTATAAACATCTACAATTTCTACAATGATAATATTTTTAAAAATATTTATATATTGTTTTATTTGAGTATTGGTGATACTAAATTTGATTTCATTTAATGAAATAATATTAAAGTATATATGATTTTGTATCCAAGTTAATATTTTCTCTACTTGTTGAAATGTGTTAGAAGCACAAAGACCACACATATTTAATTATTTATAACGTTACATTTTTAAATGTGTATGTGCCTAGAACATATATATGGTGTTTTGAGACTCAATTTTAAAATATGTAAACAATAGATTATGAAAACACTACGATATTTGTCGCATGTAAAATATTGTTGATAACTTCAAAAGACAACCACTAAGCTTAAACCAAGAAATAAAATATACATTATTAGTTAGTATTGATACGTGTTAGTATTAATGGTTAACCCCATGATTTATACGGTGATATGAAAGCAGGTTTATGTGTGTAAATTAACATAATATGGACAGATACATATTTTATATCCATTCCTCTAAGTGTTGATTATTAAAACTATTTGATTAAAATTCAAATTTGTAATTTTAACAATAAAACAGTATTTTAATACCAACTTATTATTTTTGTCTACCTTTTGGAAAATCTACATTGTTGATATTTTTGTTGCAGTTTTTTCAGTCAGATAAAAATGACTATAGGATAAGTAAGGTCAGATAAGAAAAAAATAAAATCTCATCTGAATCCCCCTTCGCAGAGCAGATCAAGCTGGTCGTACTCAAAACCTTGTTATTGGGCTTATAGCTCGTTACGTGATTTCTTTTTTGTACTTAGCTTGTTTTTAAACCTGTCTTAGTAAAATAAAACATTCAATCTGAGCAATTACGTAAAACAGAAATACTCTGCAAGATCGTTTCTATTAGTGATTTGATGGCTAGTCCCAAAACTCGTTTATGCCAGAAACATTAGCTCAATTTGTTGTAAAGGATCTGATAGAAAATGGTGTACATTCACCATCAAATGCTGTTTTATATTATCACTATTTGAAATATTGGAGTGTCTCCCCCCCCTCCTAGCCCCCCACCACGATTTTTGTTTATTTGCTTAAGTTCGCCTGCGTTCAGTTTCATATCGCTACCAATGTTGTTTGGTAATTTGTTTTTTCAGGTTTGGTAGCGTGAAAACTATCATATCACATTAAGACTAGATATTTATTTTTATCCTGGATGCTTGAAATAGCTATAATGTATCCTATTTTATGCATAGTACGAAAACAAGTGCCACCGTTTTGGCCCAACAGAAAATATGTGGTCAAAGTGGGAATGTGTAGTGTGTTAAATAATAGTACATTATGATAATAAATATATTATATTATTAGACTTACTACTAGTTGGATGTGTTCCTAATGGGCTCTGACCAATATTTAGCGACTTATGTTTTACAGGAGAATTTAAAATATCCATCTGTTTTAGTTTGTTTGTTTGTAAATGAAAGTAAATTGTTTCCATTACTTTAATAGTTTTAGTGTTTTTCTGTGGTCTTGTAGTCTATATAGTAAAACAATGTCGATTTCATGTCAAATATATTTTGTAGCTTAATAATTGCAATAACACGAAAACAATTGAAAGAATAGATCCGAAACAGATTGTATTTTTTTCATATCTACTTCACGGTTTATTTAACAACAAAATAATTGAATCTGAGTAAAATCAACAAGGTTATACTATCCTTTTCTAATTTAATAAAATGGTTTTAAAATTGTGAAATTGTATTTATATTTAAAAAAAGGTTCAAATGTTTTTTCATGTTTATTTAAAAGTTTTTATTACTACAATACTTTACAAATTGCTTAAGTAAGTACACCATGCATGGTCATGATTTCAGGTGATTTTCGAATCAAAATTTTCTATAATTGATTTAATTGGGTATTCTACATGCCATTTGAAGATAAATACATATAATAGTAATTTTATCACTTTTTACAGAATTTATTTGATCTATTTTAGCGAAGAGTTTTGTTTTACCAAATGAATAGGGGTGCAATATACTGTAAGAAATTTGTTGGTAAACAGATAAAAAAACATTATGTCTATTAAAGGGTGCCAAAAATGTTGCCTAAAGAACCGAATTCATTCATTTGGAACGGAAAGTGTGATATGTTGTACCTTGGCAAATCTGTTTTAGTGTTTTTGATCTATTTGTGTAATGATATGATTAAATGTTGTACCTTGTAAAATTAATGTATATTTCAAAAAATGTACATTTATTTTCTTTAAATGAAAGTATAAACTGGCAAAATTTAGTTTTTTTTAAAGAAAATTTCAGGTTCTTTCAAGACATTTTGCAATATATGATTAATTAAAATGGTGTGTGAGTTCACTTTTTCAATTCGAGGAAAAATCAAATACAATATACCAAATATTTCCGAATGCGAATCAAAGTTAGAATATTTTTTGTTAATAGTTTTATGATGGAAAACATACAACCTATATTTATACAACTCTAGACACAAATAATTGTAATTTATAAAATGTTTTATAACAAAATTGTTCAAAATGTTAAGTCCTAAGAGATTTTTTTTATCACACAGTTTGTAATTAAATTATTTAAGATTTTCTTTTCATACAAACAATAATTCTTAACATACATGAGTACAGAATGGCAATATTTGAACATAAATTTCAATATATACTTTATGGTGAAACTTTACTGTCAAAGCCAGATTTGTTATTTCCTAAGCGAAGTTTAAGCTGTAGCTTTTCGAAGCAAAATTGATGTTTTAGAAGCTTTGCACACCCCTAATTAAGACGGGAATGTAAGGAACATGAGTCAAGAGCAGTGCTTTTGCAGATTTTATATTAAAACATTTTATTTTGCCAACATAATTTAAATATGGTTCCAGTAGAGATAGAGTTTAATGTTATTCACATGATGATATCAGCAGTTTTTGAATATATGTCAAAGGTGTCCCGTAATTTAATGACAACATTTTCTCTTCATTTAAAAGTTTCTCATCTAATGCCGCTATGCCCGTGAAAGATATTCAACAATAGTTGTTGATTTCATCATGTGTAGAAAACTAAGTGAAATGTTTACACTAGAGAAATATTGAATTTATTTTGGGAAAAAAAAGTTTTACTATAAAAACTTCAAGAACCCGGTCCGTAACTCGCGTTTCCTACATCTTCACCTGAATACTTATCTTATTGTTGAATACAAATACATTCTTTCCCATAATGTGATACAATAAAGTGAATGGGTAATTTGTTTTGAATAAGTTTCATGATATACCTACTTAAAAATGAGGAATGTTTGGCGAAATAAAATCTGGCAATAATCCGTTATTAGTGATCGAAATAAAATCTGGCAATAGTCCGTTATTAGTGATAAGGACTAGAGTTTATGACACTTTCACTGGACCTGGACAGTTAGAATGGGGAAAATGTATTATCTTTATGAATTAAAGACAATATTTAAATATATATGGATTCATGTCCCTTTTTAAAAAATTAGACTATACCAAATTATTATAATATACGCGCGGAGCCTTTGTATTAATATTTGGCGCTAACTATAATAATGCCATTACAATATTAACTAAGGCAAAGTTTGATGTAAATAAGATAATAATTTATTATTAACCTTATAAAGTGAATAAATTATAGTTTTCGTTTTATATATAAATCTTTACTAAAAATTTGACGTTCTAAAACAAATATCACGAATAACATAAATACACTTCTTTCGTTAGTTATATATCCAGTGTGGAGCAAAAGTAAATTTCCCTTAGATAATAAGAGAATGAGGAACTGACGTTTGCATCACATTGCAATAATAATAATAATAATAATAATTGTAATATTTCTAGCAATTGTTTAAATTGGTGAGTATTTTCACTATGGTTTGAAAGCAATTTAAAATTCTAGCCAAAATGATTGCTATACATTGCTCTTATTTGCGTTACTGGCATGGTTATTTTAGGTGGACCCTTGCTTTTCAGATAGTATACAAATTCAATATTCACTGATATTTGGAAAATCTATTTAATATAATATATTTGTTACCACTCTAAGTAAATGAAGGAAAACAAGGGTTGCTTTCAACACAACTTAAAGTGATATGGAAAGTAGAGCGAAAAATGATAACGTATTTTTGGAGGGTTTTGGGAAAAAATAAATAAGTTGATAAAATTAGTTTAATTTTGTAAATATTATAATATCAATGGGTCTTGAATAGTTGTCATAAAATATGCCAAATTTTACTACAAACTTTCCAAGTAAAATAAAATGTCCTTGTCAAATCTAACGATGCTCATGGCATAAATTAAAAGAGTGTTGTAATTGCTATGGGTAGACAACTAAACTCACTATATCTTCTGAAGTAATGTTTAATTTACTTTGGCCAAATTAATTATTTTTTGTCATAAAAAACTGAGAAAATATGGAGATTAGCTCGCATTCCCTTTAACCTCTCCACCTTTAAAACCATTTATAAAAATTATTGGTCAGGAATATTTGCCAGATTAAATTTCCCTGAAAGTTAAAATAAAATGATATTTTCTGAGCGACATTTTTCCCGAATCATTGTTGTGTGTTGTACTTTAAATAATGTACAATATTGTTTTGTTCTTGTTAAATTTAGGTGAAAATCAAGTGCTTGAAAGTAAATGTTTTAATACATATACTATTTTGTTGCAATATTTTATAAATGTATATTTCCAACAAAACGTTGTTATAAGCTATATGATATAACGATGAAATAAATAAAGTGTTAACACACCATATTTTTAGCTACGAGTGGTTATTAGAATTATATTAATAATAGTAAGTTTGTAATGAGCTGCATGTCTTATAATTTAAATAGACTACCTGTGGTAGAATGTGTTGTTTGTATTGATGTGCTTTTTTTTAAAAATAAAATGATAAGGCATGAACATTTTTTGTGTGTAAAAGAAAATTAAAAACTATAATTTAATAAATTTTCAATACGTCATGAACTATAGTTTTAATTTTTACAATTTATATTGAGTTTAAAAAATTGTGGACAGTAGTGGATTTAAAATTAAATATTAAGTTTTGTTTTATTTTCTACAAACTTGCTGTCCTATGGCAGATACCTCTTTTAACCATAATATAAAGCGCATTGTAAGGTCTCATGATTGTCTAACAGATGACAGCACTAACTCAATAAGAGTTCAAATTTAACTTTCCGCCTGTTCCCCCGTACCCATAGTTTATTTATTTTGTTAATTATTAGTGTAACATCATGGTTACTAACGGCGATGAGGAAGGTAGTTTAGAGAATATGCAACAAAACTAACGTAAAGAGGTTATGAGAAAACCACTGTGATGTCACATGTGAAAATATCCTCTGGTTCATCCAGACGAGATCTGAACCTAGACCTTCCCGTCATCGGCAATTCAGTCTACTACGAGACTGACACCTTACCGCGTGTGAACATAAGGGCGGGGAAGACTTAGGGACGTATGCAAGAATACAATTAATAGCCGTTTCACACCAAGACACTATCTCCCGGCAGCAATCACTGGTCGACTATCACTCTGTTGATCAAAAGGGGCTAGAATACGTAACAAGAAAGTTGCCCAGTCCGAAAACAGTCGCTCAGAGGTTGCCCACTATTGTGGATTTGTGGTGTAGTTTTTACTCAGGATGATTGACACCCATTCGGTGACCGCTTGGTAAATCACGTGTTTATATAGTTTCATTCACACATAACAACAATTGTCGGCCGGTCTCTCGTATGTTTCCAACCTCCAAAACTACCTGTTGAATTTTGTTCTTGATACGGAAGGCTATCTTTTTATATTGGGTTGTTTGGTTATCAACTGTTTGAATGTTTTCATCTGCGGTTAAATCCCCAATCTGTGAAGCAGTGGGTCTGGAAAGGGGTGAGTCAATTCAGCCTTGTGAAGACAAATGAGGAGCCAATAGAATCAAAAAGTAGCAGCTCCGGTCTAGAGAACCGAGATTAACGGAAATAAGGTTTGCTGTGCCAACCACATGACACCATAAATATGTAGATGTTGGCATTATCTTCACCAACAGATGGGGGCCGCTTTGTTGGTATGGCTAGATTGAGGGTTGATGTCTTTTTTTAAAGACAAATCTGGTGAAGGTGTTATAGAAGAAACCATTTTCCAGCTGTTCACTAATATACGGATGATTATAAAATATTCACACTCGTCTTATCTTCTGATTTTCATAAATAACCAGAGAAAAATAACCTTGTCCTTGAAATCTATCACAACTGATCAATTGTTTCGTGTAATTTGGTTGGGTTGGTACTAAATTTTTGTTAGCGGTTGAAGCTGTTGGTGGTTGTCTGCTAATTCAGCAAAGCGATAGTCGGCTAGCGATTGTTGCCTCGTGTGAAACGGATCAGTGGGCGCTTAGTGTTAGTGTACCCTCAGTGGATGCTTAGTGTTAGTGTACCCTCAGTAGAGTTGGTTTGCTTGCGTCATTGTAGGATAGAAAGTAGGCCGTGAGTGCGATCGGAACTTTACTAACACACCACTTAGCATCCACTCACACAGAGTGGTGCTCTTGCATACGACCCTTTGAGATTATGTGAGGAGGGTAACTTAAAGGAAATGCACTTGCACCAGCGGAGAGAGGTAACATGAACAATTTCTCGATAAAAAACATCACCACTGCACACGATCAAAATATAATAGGGGTTTACGGCTTGGATCTCTTGAACAACGCTTAGGATATCGATAGTGTTAATATTTCTTTAGCCCGCTCCGGTGGTCGAATGGTCTAAGGCAGAGGTGGGAAAACTACAACCCACCAGTGTGCTTAATATTCCCCACGGAATGAGTAATTAAAATGTGTTGTGAAGCATGTTTTTTTTAACCATAGCAAAACTGTAATTTTTATAAAACGATGCCAAAATTAAGTTTTTCCAACTTGTTAAATCTGGTCCAATAATATTTGGTGATATTTGCATCCTTATATTCATGCGATCAATAGTTTTCAGCCATGAGACTTTAAAAAAGTGATCTTAGACACCGACTTACAGATGGTCAACTGTTTTCTCTCTTGAGACTCACTTCCTCACAGTTTCACTCATCTCACACCCCGTCATATAACTCTTCTGAACAAACTTAAAAACATACTAAGCCACTGAGGTATTTATGATTGTTATACATTCTCAATGTATTTAAATTTGATTGTCAATTTATTAGGTGTGCTTATAATTATTTTAAATTAATTTTGAAGAAAAAGGAAATTTTTTTTCATTTGCCCCTTCTGTAGGTAAGTTTGCTATCCCTGGTCTAAGGCGTCACTATCGCGATAGACTGGACTGCTGGTGACGGAGAGATCTTGGTTCAAATACTGATTAGGTTGACAGGGTGGTTTTCTCCAATTTGTTTTTAACTCTCCTTACACTCAAATGCAGGTGCACTTCATACTGATTCAGCCTTGCTCATTCTTAACACATTATCGCAGTTAGTAAATATACGAAACGGTAGAAGGATGCGGTGCTAAAAATAAATAATTACAATACTTATGATGGCAGGAGTGTAGCTAGGTTTTCTGTCACCTAGGATCCTGGCGCCCTCCTATACTGCCGGATCTGGAAAGATATCAAATTTAAGCTTCAAAAGATGCTTTTTAAGGCCATCTATGACTTAAAATTCGTATTTTATTTTGACCTTTTTAATCAGCACTTAATCATTTTAACCAATATTTTCAGAAATAAAACACACAAATAACATAATACCTGTATTTATTACATAACTTAATTACAAAAGGAGAAATTAACAATAACATTTTAAGTGTCAAAATATTGTTCATCATTGTTTACATAATCTATCATATTAAATTAAAAATTAAAATAAAAGGGAAAACAATAATGACATAAAAACAATCCAGAGTGTCAAACTTATTTTAAAATCATAAAAAAAATCTTCAAAACTTCAATCTGTGAACTTATTTTTTTGTAGAAAATGTTTTTATCACACCGTTATAACAAAGTGTAGATGCTCTATTATGTTCAATAGATATGATGCTCAAGTTTGTAAGTCTGTTGCTCCATATGGTATTCCCCAAGTAAGTTTTTATCAGTTTTAGTTGAATGAAGCTCCTTTATCCTGAGGCAACATACACTGGAAGCGTGCAACGTCTGGGTACCCCTCTTCAAGCTTATTTTTGTAAATCATGATCAAGAAGGTCGCTGCAAAGGTGGATTTCATTTTCTTGTCGACTTGTAATGAATGATACGTAAAACTTTCCATTTCCTGTAGGAATTCTTCTTCATTAATGTCATCTTAGTACATTTCTACCAGTTCCTTTGCGCTTAAGGTTTGGCTTCTTACGATTTCACCTAAAAAACGTTTAATATTTAATAAAAAAGAAGTAATAAATTAAAACAATATGGATCAGCTAAGACGGATAGAATCACATCACACAGCAATATATAGGCCTATTTATTTAAGTTTTATCACAAAATATTTCTTTAAGTTTAAGTAATTGCTTGGTGCGCCTATTATTATATTCGGTAAGTATTAAGCTCGTGTCACCACAATCGCAAGTACATTCTTATAACTCATTGTACAACATGAGATATCTTTTGGAAAAAGTTATTATTTTAGGAACAATTTTATACAAAAATAAACTCTTCGTTACTTATTTGTTTTGACAATCTTGTGCATATCTACAAAATGCATGCATTAATTTAACACAACAATAGTAATTAAAATCGGTTCAGCCGGTATTCCAGGATGAGCGTTAATATTCATCCCTTTATTTAACCTTCTGTAACAACATTTTCAATTTATCATTTTAGAGAACATTCTAAATCATAAATAAGTAAGGAGCAGTAATGATTATGGTTAAGACTTAGAGACAAACTTAAAGATTAGCATTATAAAATTGAAAGGATATAATAGCTGAAGAAATTAATAGAAGGTTAAAAATTATTAACAGGTTGTAATTGAATATACTTGACTATTGAATTACATGCCCAGGGAGTAATGGGACTGAACAAGATTAAGTCTTCGATTCCATACTTACACACTGATTATTTATCATAGCTTGTTACGTTCCTAACCTTATTTCACATTATTTTTGCAACTTGAAAGACACTACTTTCACGAGTTAGATTTCATTTAACTAGTTTTCTTCAGCGTTTGAATTTTAACTGTGTGTTATTCTCAATTTTTGTTCTGATATTAATTATTTTAATATGTTGTACATGTATAATTTTTTGACTGATGGTCACCATTTGACTTGGTAATTATTGTTATATGCCATTAATATATTTTCAATTTTATTTCACATATTTTATGCTTGTTGAAAGCCCAGCTTCACGTGTTCTTTCAATATTAAAGTATATTCAATTACAAACTGTTAATAATTTTAACCTTCTATTAATTTCTTCAGTTATAATATTCTTTCACTTTTATATTGCTAGTCTTAAGTTTGTTTCTAAGTCTTAACCATAGTTTCAATTTATTTTTATGGGAAATATTTTATTTTCAGAAGCGTAATATGCATAAACAAAAGTTTTTACCATTTTTTCAGAGTGCTCCGGTTAATCTATTTATTGATACCTTCAATTTTGTAAAATAATCATAATTTTTAATTGAATGAAAATTAAATGTGTTTTAAGGAATTACCTTGCTGTGTTTTTAAATTTAGAGATTTTAAAATGAATATATACATATATTATACATATAATATATATTAAAAAATAAGGCTACAAATTATTAACTGAATTGTAAAGACAAATATTTTGTGTAAAACATCATTTAAACCCATCTATTAACATTGTTTTACCGATTTTCCCCATACAAATTTTTTTAGTTCTTGATTCTAACATAAAAAGCTGAAATATAAAATTTGGTAACTATTGGTTAAACACTGTTTTAGCTACAAACATGCTAAAAATGAAACGCATTTATTTTCAACGTACTTTTCGCGGAGTATTTGTCACACAAACATGATGACATCAAAGACGACGACCGGTGGATCACTGTATCTCTTGCCTTGACCTTCTTCCTGTACTCTACCACCGATGTTTTTTTCGACTTTCTTCTTTCAAATAGTTTCTCATTTGAACGAAAATAACTCATAAATTGACGAGTTTATAATAAAACTAATAGGCAGTATATTAGACTATGTAAATTGTAAATAGCAAAACACTAAAACTATGAACACAAAAGAATGATCAAGGTCACAAACACAAATTCAAGATTGTGGATCACAGAAGAATGGACTGTCAGCGTCAGTCACAGTGCCCCGTACGCATGTTTGCTGACGGCTCGTCATAACCGCATCACCGCCACCTTTACTCACACTTCCACGCCCTCTCTTGGCACCCCACCTACCCGGCGCCAAGGGCACATGCCCCGGTTGCACCCCCTCCCCCACACCTCCCACTAGCTGTAGGCCTGATGATGGATTAAATAGCAAAATTATTATATTTGATGATTAATTTATCGAAGTCGCGCGATGGGTGGTAGTGCTTAGACCACGCTCGTAATTTTTCCTCTTAAAAAATGGTATAAATTCATTGTTTTTTTTTTAAAAAAGTACAAGGATTTGTCATAAAGTGTGATGAATCTAACGGAATAAACTATTTGGTCCCAAAGTGCAACTTTGGAAAGCAGGAGAGTTTCGAGATTTTACATGATTCCATGAGGCGCGGGGGGTCAAAAGTAGTACCATAAAATCGAGAAGAAATAACTGGAGTAAATTTCATAAAAATTCGTTTTACATCACGTACACCTTTAACTATTAAAGATAAACTAAACGAGGTCATGGTTGCCTGGGGTAATCTCGGTGCAAGTGTCCGCAGTGAATATTGTCCACAGGCAATACGTGCACAGCTCATGCAGCACTGAAAAGAAAAGATGAGAAGAGTAAGCAGCTCATTAAGTGGGTAACGTAAAGTTTTCACAATTACCAATTTATTCCCACGATGACATCTACAGTGTGAGCCTGTGGTAAACAACAGGTATAGTGCGTCAAATTCATATTGACCACTTTCAAACTCTTAGTAATTAACCATAACTTTGGAGGAGGACAAGTATAATACAGTACACAATAAGATTAATGACATAAATAAATGGAATTGAAGCAGTCTAGCCATATTGCGACCATTACATATTGACTACCTTAGGTTAAAGTAAAGAGGAAAGGGTAGGAAGTGACAAGTGAGACTATTAACTAAATAGGGACAGTAATATACCTATAGGAGGTCGAGACAATGGTGACTCCTTTTAGACCAATCCAAATTTCAAAATTCTTCAGTAGAAACTGAATCAGAAAGTGATAAGTGGTTAACTGTATGTGATTGTAACTNGCTGATTCGATAGAAGTGCCAAATAAGAAAGGAAGAGCTGCAGGGGTCGCAAAAGAGGACAGGTGAGAATAAAGAAGAGGAGGGAGGCAATATGAACACCGGAGAAACAAGCAACGTGTTACCAGAGACCAATAAGGATATATACAGGAACGATTATGAGGAGACCTGTAGGGAGATCAGTTCTATGCTCACCAAGGTAAATGTCAGTTCAGAAGCGCAGTCTGACCGTAAGAAGATTATATAAGAGCTGTATACATAAATTGCCTTCAAGGATGGGAGGATAGCCCAACTAGAGATAGAGAATAGCAGATTGAGGCAGGAGCTAGAAAATAGCCAAGAGAAGATAAAGCACAAGCCTAACTTTGCCTAAATGTCTGCTGCGAAAATATCCCTAGGAGTGTCGCTGACTCCAGCCCAAAGAATTATGAAAGAACCGGAGAGGAAAGTGAGTCAGGTTTTCATATCATCCAAAAAAGGACAAGATGCAAAAGCAATCTAACAAAAAGTAATGGGGAAAATATATTCCTCTATGGAGAGGATCAAAATCAGGTCCACTCGTCCAGCAGGCAAGATGGTAGTGGTAGAGACTGAGTCATAGGACGATACAACGATACAAATAATATTAAATATATAATTCGTGAGGTTGAGGATTTAAAATGTAAGAGACCAAGGAAGAAAAAACCGTTACTGACAATATTTGACGTGCCTACAGAAATGACAATAAAAGAGATGAAGGAGATTATTTATAGTCAGAGCTTTGAGGATAGGAAGGATAGATAGAAAATACTCTGAAGAGGGTTTCGAACCAAGATTCAAGATTGGGCCAAAAGAAAGAAGGACGGTGAGGTTTCTCTGAAAGTTAGGACACTAATGGTGAACACACGAATTTACGTGAAGTTTAGCTGTGTGTCAGTGAAGAACTAAGTTGTAGTTACTAGATGCAACAAATGCTGGAACCTCAGCCAAATGGCCAAGTTTTAAACAAAGCAGGATATGGTCTGTGGGCAATGCAGGAAAGAGGATCAAAAAGCAGAAAACTGCAAGGAGAAAGTTAAAACTTGCATCCCCTGTAGTATCAGGAAAAAAACAAACTGTAAGCACATTAATCACCATGAATGTCCTACATACCAGATGCTGTTGGACACACTTATTCAAAGGACTGACTATGACTAGTACAGAACTTATAAAAATGACAGACTTTCTTTCAAACATAGTGGACAGGCTAGGTCAAATACAGAGGACATAATAGGTATGTCTAAAGTAAAGAGGTAAAGACGTAATTCCTCATCCAGAGTGGAAAGTAAAATGATTAGGGCAAAACGATATAGAGAAAAGGATAAGAGAACTCAAGAGACCAATCACTTAGTAATAGAATATGGGGAGGGAACAGATAACTCAGGTAAAAAAAGTAAAAGTGAACCTCTGAGTGTTGGGCACATTTGCCTTGCACAAGGTTCCGCTGGAATTGGTCGGTATAGGGATATTGTATAAGGAAGGAGAGCTGAGCATGGAGAATGTTGAGAGGTATGTAAATCCTGCAGATATAGTGATACACCCTTGGACTATTTGGCTTTACAAGGAAATCTTAGAATATCTAAGCCAATATGGTCCGGAAGAAATACGAGTATTCCACTCAATAGATGAATATAGAAGCCTTCATGCTCAGAATGTAAATGTGTAAGTGTAAATATGCATATGGTCAGGAAGAGAGGTTTGAGAGTGCTGATGGTGTTAGAGGAAGAAAATTCTCGTAGTATTTAGCAACGCAGAATGAAAGCATGTACTATCTCCGAAAATACGAGGTGGTGTTATCTGGACTAATAGGAGCATCTTCTCTGACTAAATTCATAAATGGGGTAGAAATTAAAAATATGGGGATGCATAGAAGAAATGGGAATATAGTAAAGGTGGGAGCAGTAGTAGGGTTGGTTGGGCCGAATTTGAGATATCCAGGAAAAGGAGATAGGCTGTATTGTGGAATTCAGGATGCCAAAGGTGTATTTAAGTGCATAAGGGAGTACTTTATATCCTCTGCAAAGTTAGCTGAGTAAGAACACACCGAGGCAAATTTTGGCCCTCCCATCTCGAGTGTAATCTATGAATTTAGAGTAAGGATCATAGTGGAAATGCTGCTGGAAGAAGCCAAACATTGGTCAAAAATGGTAGGAAAACCAGTAAACCTGCAAGTAAAAGTATTGGTTATGGTAGTTTGGTGTGGGTCTATTTATCAGCAAGAACACTACTATAGGGCAATGATAAAGGTAATAATAGAGAAGTTAGTTAATAGACAAGCCAGAATAAAACTGATAAATCACATCGTATTTCTGTGGATGGATGGCATAATGAAAAATTTCAGGGACTAGGAGGAAACAAGTAATAAAAAGAAAAGAAAAGGGAACGCTAATAACTTTTAGCAAGAGTCCTCCATATGAAAAGTGTGAAAAATGCAAAAAGAATGAAGATATGGCAAATCAAGAATTCCTGGTCACATGCTATGCATGGGATGGCAATAGCTGGCCAGGAAATTAATTCTGGGATGGCCATTACGACAGGAGACACTGCTGCTGCGGCTTCTACATTCATAGCCCAAATACACAACCCAGTGATTAATGTACGATTACAGGGGAACTACCGTATTATAGGGGCGGGAAACAAGATAAATAATAGACCGAAGTAAACTCAGATGGAGGAAAAAAGGGGATTAAAGACTGGAATAGCTGAGACTGTATTATAAATGGTATCCATCCCAAATAAGGAACCATTATTGGTAAGGTCAGGAATAGTAAGTGTGGATGAAAAAGCTAGAACAGTATCATTGGTCGTTGTGGCAGATAAAGACAAAAGCAAAAGAGACAGAAGAAAATAGGAAGAATGGTGTGGAAACTGTGGAGGAAAGGAGTAGGATATGGTAAGGAACAAGTGAAACAAGATGAAAAATAGGGCAAAAACCAACTTGTGACAGCATAACAGGCATGCCAAGGAGTGTAAAGAGGCAGTTGTGATAGACAGCAAATCTATAGGAAAGGGATGTGAAGATTACTGACGTAGTGCCGCACTTCTATCTTAAATTAGAGTAAAACCTCAAGCTATAAAGTTTGGAAGAACATCACAACCTTAACCTGGCTCTTCGTCACTTAATAAGGAAGTGCCACGAGAAAGGTAACACGATAAATTTTCCAACACTGGAGGCACAGGACAGAATATAGTTAAAAGCGTGAAATCTACCCACAGATATATCCAAATGAAGGGAAATTGTACACAAAGTTTTTAAAAAAAAGGCTGGAAGAGTGGGATTTGTAAGAGGTTTATAAGCACCTTGTTCAAGCACATGATCGCACTGCATTTGATGCAAAAGAGGAATGGCCGAGATTTTACATCATCCACACGTAACATCCGTGATGGAAGAAAACAAGAAAACAGGAATCAAAATAGGACAAATGAATGCAATGGGAATTGCGATCATCATGCAAGAAGTGAGGAAGATGGCGGAAGAAAAGGCATTGGATGTTGTGTGCTTACAGGAGCCCTACAGCACCAGAAACGGAATTATCCCACATATACCAAAATACGCCAGAATTATATCGAATGGGAAAGCACCAATGAGTGTCGTTATAGTGATCAACAGGCACATAACAGTAACAAGGATTAAAAAAATTTGCAATGAGAAGGTCATATGTGTTGAAATTCGAACTGGGATCGGTGGATGTTTAATAGTTAACACGTATTTTCAGTTCCGAGAGGAAATAGAACCTTATATAGAACAACTAGAAAATATAGATGAGGAATTCCCTAATATACCAGTTGTATACATGATGGATGCAAATGCCAGGGCTTCACTCTGGCTTAGCAATGACATAGGAAAGTAAGATGGTAGAATAAGAGTGTAAAGGGCGTATCAAAGAGGGAAAATATTAGAGGATACAATAACAACAACGTATCTGGAGGTGGTAAATCAGCCAGAAAATCCTACAACGTATATAGGAAAGGGGAGAGCCAGCTCTAACATTGATGTCACCTTGTGTAATGTGGAAGCAAGATAACTAATAAGTAATTGACAAGTTAATGAGTGTGTGACATCCAGAAATCATAATCTGATAGCTTTTGAACTAGGTAAAGAAGTACACAAGGATAATGTAGGCACGCAACTCCTCTATAACCTGAAAAAGGCAGATTGGGAAAATTTAAGAAGAGAGCTGATATTACCGCAACCTCTGTCACAGGGAGACAACATAAACCTAAAAGCGAAGGAACTCACGTGGGCCTTGCAGGCAGCTATAAGAAAAGCAATACCGGTTATGAAGAAAGTCACGAGATGTGTAGGAAATCAACCATGGAATGAACAGCTGAAAAAGCTACGTGGGTATGCAAGGAGAACAAGACGAGAATACCAAAGATGCCTTGAACTAGCAGGGAGACTCATACTATTGAATATATACCAGTAAAGGAAGGAAGAATTTGAAAATATAATGAAGATTGTTAAAAATGATAGCTGGGAAAGATTTGTTCAAGAAGAATTGGGAAAGAATGCATGGGGTTTAACCTTTCAGATTGCAACAGAGCAAATTAGACCCCCATCTATCATTTCAACACTCGAGAAACCAGAAGGAGGAATGAATACCTGCTGGGAGGAATCGGCTAGGCTATTAATGATTGTGTTGCTCCCTGATGATAACCCGGTGGAGGGGGATAAGGAGAATGAAAGAGTTAAGCAGAATATGAAAATGACTTATAAAAATGGAAACGTGATAGTGGAACCATTAACATAGGACGGGATTAAATGGTTAATAGCAGGACTGAAAGGAAAGAAGGCACCTGGACCTGATGAAATTAGGGTAGAGGTGATTCAGGAAATCAGTGGACAGACAGCACCCTTTATGGCCCAGTTTATGAATTAGTGCTTGACTCAGGACAGAATCCCATATGTGTGGAAGCTGAAACTACCAAAGTCGTAGAGACCGATATGTTTGATGAATGTATGTGCAAAACTGCAGAAGTAAATTATATGTGTAAGAGACTGCAAAAACATAGAGAGGAAGTGGGACTGCACTCTCAACAGTACGGCATTATGAAGGAAAGGTTTAGAGAGGATGAGATCTGTGCTGATTTTAGCCTGGTAGAAAAATCTAGGGCAAAATATCTGATGGGAATATTTGTGGACATCTCAGGTGCATTTGATAACCTTTGATGGCCAGCCTTATTCAAGAGATTAAGAGAACTAAACCGTCCGATCCCCACAAGGATCGGTCAGTGGTCCAATATTTTGGGACGTTGGTCTTAAGCCTGGGTTGCTGGAGATTGAAGCACTCCCTGAAGTGGTGGGGGTATTTGCTTTTGCAGACGACTTGCTGATAGTGGTGGAGGCATGTTCGAGGAGGAGCTTGGAAGAAAAAAAGTAATAATGTACTGAGCGACTTGGATAAATGGTGTAGGAAAGTAAGACTGCATGGCGCCGGCGAAGAAAACCTAAATGCTGCTAAGGGGAATGCTTAAGAGAGATTCTATAATTAAGATAACAGAACAAACAATTAGAAGGAGCAAATTGGTTAGATACCTGGGGGTGACGATTGACGACAAGCGTAGCTTCCTAGCTCACATGGACAACGTATGCCAGAGAGCCTTGCGGGTTATGAATGGGATAGTCAGTATAGGGCAGCGTAAGTTCCATCTGCCCTTAAAACCGATTAGACTATACCATCAGGCATTGTTTGTGTCTTTAGTGGGATATGGAGCAGGAGTATGGCACAACAACTGAGAAGGGACAGAGCTAAAAGGAAACTCAGAGGCCTTCAGAGGAAAATTCTTATGAGACTTTTTGGAGCCTACAAAACTGTATCAACAAACGCGATGTGTGTCACTATAGGTGTCTGACCCTAAGACTTAGAGGTCCGTAAGAGGACCGCTGGATATTGGCTGACAAAAGGGAAGTTAGACAAAGTAATAGAATTAACAACTAACGGAGTAAGTACCAATGATGATATAGGAGAAACCCTCTTGGGGGAGTGGCAAGCAAACTGGGAAGAGAGTACCACATCCACAGGTAAAAGGACATGCCAGTTATTTCCAAATGTACAAGAAAGACTGAGAACGAAGCATATTCAACCTTCCCAGGGACTTGTCCACTATATTACAGAGCATGGCCTATATCGAGCGTCCCTCTTTAGGATGAACTTGAGCGAAACCAGTCTTTACTGTTGGGGAAGAGAGTCGACACCAGAACACGTGACCTTGGAATGTATATTTACGGAAAGGAAATAGTGGAGCTACTAATGCCTATACAGGCCAATGCAATATACCATTTATTGATGGATATGGACCGGTGGAGCTACCTAGATGAGATAGCGGACAGGGTATCAAAAGCAGAGAGGGACAGACATATGGACGAACTAAAATAAAGAACACAAAGACAGAACCAAGACTTGAGACAAAACAGACAGGAATAAACAACTGAGGAAGAAGTGACGAGTGAAGACGAGGAAGACGTAGAAGAAACATCAGACTTAGACGAGACGTTTCCAAACGGGTGAAACAAAACACAAAAAGTGTAATAAAAGGGAGGGTGGACTAGATTTTGATGGACTCTGGATATATCTAGAGCTCTAGCCGAGGAAAGGCGTCTCAGGGATACCAGTGATGAATATCGCTGATGAACCAGGGACGACTGGAATACCGGCTAGGGGAGAAGGAAAGTAAGTGGATACAGATGAGACGTTGGAAGTTGTTGCTTACTCGAAGAGCCCTGCTCGCTTGGAAACAAGCGTGATGCTGGGCTGGAGCTATCGAGCACTCCAGGGATATCGACTGGCCATGGTAGGAGGTGACCAGAGAAGAAAATTAAAATGAGACTACCCATAAAAAAAAAGATATAAACTGATTGTGTAGACGACGGCACTAGGTATAAGTTAGGTTACGTTAGATTTAAGTCCAAGGCGGGAATATCAAAAGGAAAAAAATGCATTTAGTCAAAATAACTTCAATAGGGAAAGAGGGACAATCAATATATATATATAAAAAGTTACCATAAATTAAATAATTGTATTGATATATATTAGACAGAGCTCCTAACAGGCACAGGTCGATGTAAATTGGTAATGATCAATAACAGGACAAGTAGTTTTAGTAGTAATATAGGTTTATATTCCAGAAAGTTTATGTGTAAAGTTTTTAGATTAACTATATAGAAGGCATATTATGATATGAACAAAGCAGAAAAAGTCCTGATTATAGTAAAATAAAATGTCAGAACAAATGTATAGTGAAATTGAAAAAAAAAAGAATGATTACAATTATGGCCACACGGGGTGAGTCCTGGATAGCTTAATGGGTAGATCACTGAGTAGGAAGGATTGTCGATTCCGATTACACAAAAGAAATCTTAATTGGTGAACAAAGGGCCAATTAAGGGCTAGGGGGAGTGGGGGAGTATGTTGGTAGGGTGACGCACTGGAGGTGAGGGAGGTGTGGGGATGATACGAGGGCAGAGGGGTCCTTAATTGACGA